>PVHY01010159.1:11828-53256 GCA_004024945.1 Uropsilus gracilis
CCTGTGGTATCATGGGCAAAAATAGCGAGACCTAGTCTCAAAAAAAAAAAAAAAAAAGATTAGTTGGCAATATTACATTAGTATAGACTTTCTAGAGGATCCTATGATCTTAGCACATGGGTCCTCATAGGATGAGAACAAAAGGTGCGAAGTAGAGAAGGTGCAAAGACAAGGAAGAGAATTGAAGATGTTTTAGTGCTGGTAACGAAGAAGAAAAACAGGGCTACCAGCTGAGGAATGTAGAGATCTCTAGTGATAACTGAAATAAAAGTCTCCATGACAAACTCGGCATTTATTAGACAATCAATAAATTGATTAGGATTTGAACCCAGAGACAGTCTGGCAACATTTATTCTGGGAGAACTGCGCTGAGAGAATTGACAATCACAAATTCCTATACCTTGTCTTCAGAAGTTTGAGCTGATTTATATAAAAATACAAATTTATATATCTCGAGACAATGCAAACAAGTAGAAGAAGAAAAAATGCAGTTTCATAGTGTGTTCATCATAGGTTTAGATCTTTGAATTCTTATGTACAGAGGAGAGTAAATGCTGGGGTTTAGTCATTTTCCTGAATTCTAAAGAATGCACTGTGGCAATGCAAAGACTAGATACATTGTTAAAGTCCTCTTTTTCTCACTTCTTGGTAATGCATTGTGGGTAAAAGGTTGGTTCACCCTCTGGGCTGCCTCAAAGAGCAGGTTGAAACTATTTAGATTTTAAGTCTATGTAGAAGGCTTTTCTCTCTTTCCTATTCATAATATAGTCACACTGGAAAGGAAAAGAAAGTTAAACATTAAAGCAAAAATAAAGTAGAAATAAAAGAAGATAATTCAAAAGATCAACACCAAAAGCTGAATTTTTGAAAAGATAAATAAAATTGATATGCCCCTAGAAAAACTCACAAAGAACAGAAGGAAAAAAGCCCAAATAAGTAGAACCATAATGAAAAAGGAGAAACAGAATTAGGATAGAGCAGAAATCCAGAGGATCATTAGAGACTGCTATAAACACTTATATGCAAAGAAGTATGACAACCTGAATGAGATGGACAAATTCTTAGACACAACAATCACCCAAAGCTGAACAAAGAGGAAACAGAGTTTAAACAAACCAATTACAAGCAGTGAAATTGAAAATCTCAAGTACAGGACCACATGGTTTCACAAACAGTTCTACCAAACATTCAAAAATAAAATAACAGGTGTATTATAAAAACTTTTAAAAAGAAGGAAAACTACCAAATACAATTCACAATGTAAACATTACAATAATACCAAAATCAAAAGACAACACAAGGAAAGAAAACTACAGACCATTCTCTCTAATGAACACAGATTCAAGAATCCTAAATAAAATCTTGGTAAACCAAATATAACAATGCATCAGAAAGGTTATTTATACAGCACAACCAAAGGGATTTATCCCAGTAGCACTAAGTTGGTTCAACACCTGAAAATGAATTAATATAGCTACCACAACATTAACAGGGAGAAAAGTAAAAATTATTCAATCATTCTTTCTTATTCATTTATTTTTCCCTATATACATTATATAAGTGAGACCATCCTGTACTTCTCTTTTTCTTTTTGACTTATTTCTGCTAATATGAGTCTTTCTAGTTCCATCCAGGTTACTGCAAATGACATGTGTTTGTCCTCCTTCATTGATGCGTAGTATTCCATTGTGTATATGTACCATATTTTTTTAGCCAATCATCTGTTTTGGGGCATTTGGTTTGTTTCCAAATCTTGGCAATTGTAAACAGAGCTGCAAAGAACATGCACGTACAGGTGTCCTTTTGAATTAATGTGTTCATGTCCTCTGGAAAGATTCCTAGTAGTGGGATTGCTGGGTAAGATGGTAAATGGGTCAAATGGTCCACTTTCCATTGTTTGAGGATCCTCCACACAGTCTTCCATAGTGACTGGACCAGTTTGCACTCCCACCAGCAGTGTAAGAGAGTTCCTTTTACTCCACATCCGCATCAACACTTGTTGTCGTCCATTTTATTTATATGGGCCATTTTTACTGGTGTAAGATGGTATCTCAGTGTGGTTTTAATTTACGTTTCCCTGATTATTAGTGATGTGGGGCATTTTTTCATATGCCTATTACCCATTTGTATCTCCTCTTTGGTGAAGTGTCTTTTTAGTTCTTCTCCCCATTTTTTGATTGGGTTTTTTGCTTTGTTTTTGTTGAGCTGTAGGAGCTCTTTGTGGATCTTTGTTATCAGATCCTTGTCACTTGTCTGGAGGGCAAAAATTTTCTCCCAGTCAGTTGGTTTCTTTTTGTTTTGCTTATTGTCTCTTTTGCTGAACAAAAATTTTTAGTTTTATATAGTCCCAACTGTTTATGTTTTCCTTCATTTTTTTGCTGGCCATAGTTGTTTCCCTAAATGGATTTCTGAGGTGAAATTCATAAAGGGTTTGCCCAGGTTTTCTTCATTGTATTTTATGGTTGCAGGTCTCACTTCCAGGTTCTTTATCTATTTTGAATTAATTTTTGCACAAGGTGTGAGGATGTTGTCCTGGTCCATTTTTTTACAAGTTTTGATCCAGTTTTCCCAGCACCATTTACTGCAGAGGCTATCCTTGTTCCAGGGTATGATTTTGCCCCTTTGTCAAAGATTAGTTGGCCGTATATGTGTGGTTTTATTTCTGGGTATTCGATTCTGAGCCATTGGTCTGTTTGTCAGTCTTTGTTCCAGTATCATACTGTTTTAATTATTATGGCTTTGTAGTGCAGTTTGAAGTCTGGAATAGTAATACATCTATTCTCTCTTCTGTTTGTTAAAAGGGTTTTGGTTATTCAGGGTCTTTTGTTGTTCCATATGAATTTCAGTAATTTTTGTCCTATCTCTTTAAAATGTGTCATTGGGATCTTTATTGGAATTGCATTGAATCTGTAGATTGCCTTTGGTAGTATGGCAGTCATATGGATGAGATGAGATGCATATTAACAGATGCAGAGAAAACATCTAAAAGAGTCCAACATCCATTTATGATAAGGCCCTTGAAAACCTTGGGATAAAAGGAACATACCTTAACATAATAAAAGCCATATATGACAAACCCACAGCAAATATCCTTAATCATTAAAAAAGACAACGCTTAATGGTGAAAAACTGAAAGTATTCCCATTAAGATCTGGAACAAGACACGGATGTCTGTTCTCACCACTTTTGAATATTGCTAAAGTTCTAGCTAGGGCAATAAAGCAAGAGAAAACAAAAAAAAGGAACCCCAATAGGGAAAGAAGACGTGAAATAATCATTACATGGATATAATATGATGCTTTACATGGAGTATCAAAAAAAAATCCACAGAAAAACGAATTGAAATAAAGCAATTCAATATTGTAGACTACAAAATTAATATACATAAAACAGTAGTCTTCATATATGCAAGTAGTGATCTCAAGAAGATGAAATTCCAAAATCATCCCACTTACAATTGCACCAAGAAAATTTAAATACCTGGAAATAAACCTAACAAACTAGGTGAAAGACATGTACAATGACAACTACAAAACACTACGAAAAGAGATAGAAGAAGACACAAAGAAACAGAGAGATATCTCCTGCTCACTGATAGGAAGAATTGATATAAAAATGGCCATACTGCCAGGCATGGTGGCTAATGCCTGTAAGCTTCAGCCTATGAAGCGGCTGGGGCTAGGGATCGCAGTTTGAATTCCACTCGGGGCAACACAGTGAGACCTAGTCCCAAAAAATAGCTGGGCATGGTGGCACAGGTCTGTAATCCCAGCTACCTGGGAAGCTGAGGCTGGGGATTGCTTGAGTCCGTGGTACCCAGGCAACATGAGCCTGCAGTTCCATGGGTGAAATAGAGAGACCTAGTCTCAAAAAAAAAAAAAAAAAAAAGCCCATGCTAACAAATTGATCTACAGATTCAATGCAATGTCAATAAAAACCTCAATGAAAATCTTCAATGAAATTGAACAAATTTGATTGAAATTTATATGGAATCACAAAAAAAATAGTGAAAGTTCTTCTCACTAAAAGGAGGAAGAATGGAGGAAACCCACTCCTAAACTTTAAACAATATTACAAGCCCTTTATAATAACAATGGCATAGTATTGGAAAAAAGACTGATAGATACAAAGACCAATGGAGTCAAATATGAAACCCAGAAATAAAACCACAAATATATGGTCAACTAATCTGTGACAAAGAAGCAAATATACACCTGAGCAAGGAAAGTCACTTTAATAAATGATGCTGAGAAAAAATGAACAGCCACATGCAAAAACAATTAAATTAAACTACTGTCTCACATCATATACAAAAATCAACTCAAAATTGATAATGGACCTGAACATAAAACTGAACACTATAAAATATAAAGAAAACATAGATTAAACAATCCAGGATATACACCAGAAATTTCTTTAAAGACTCATCTCTAGAAACAAACAAAAATAATAAAGGAAAGAATAAAGAGTTGGGACTACATTAAACTAAAATCTTCTCTACAGCAAAGAAGACATACCATAAGCAAAACAAACAGAATCTCAATGGAATGGGAGAAAATATTTGTTCACAAACAACAGATAAGGAGCTAATATCAAAAAGCTTACACAATTTAGCAAAACCAAAGCAAACAACCCAATCAAATAATGGGCAGAAGAATTAAAATGATACCTCCACAAAGAAGAAATTCAAATCATCAACAGACATGTGGGAAAATGTTTAAGATTACTTATAACCAGGAAACTGTAAATTAAAACCATAATGAAATACCACCTCACACCAATAAGAATGACCCATATCAAAAAGAAAAAAAAAATGGATGACAGCAAAGGCTGGGGAGGATGTGGAAAAAAAGGAACACTTTCACATTGTTGGTGGGATGCCAAATGATCCAGCCACTATGGAAGGCTGTGTGAAAGACCATCAAACTACCACAAATGGAATTACCATTTGATCCAGTGGAACCACTTCTGGGAATAAACCCAAAGGATAAAGAAACATTAATTCAAAAAGTAACTTGTATTATTATGTTTATTGCAGGACTAATTACAATAACCAAAATATGGAAACAGCCCAAAGTCCCAAAACAGATGAATGGATCAAAATAGTATAGTACATTTATACAATGAAACATTATTCAGTAATCAAAAAAGACAAACTCATGCCCATTCATAGCAACATAAATGCAGTTGAAATTAGAAGGAAAAAGATGAATACCGATGATCTCACTTATATGTGGAATAAAGAGCAATCAATTAAAAAAAGGACAAGATAAAGTATTCATAAGTGATGTGGTGGTTGAAAAAATATAGGAACTACAACAATATAAATAAGTAATTTAAAGCAAAGAAAATAAATAATTAAAAAAAAACAGAAAGGAAAAGACAAGGCAGCAAACTTTCCTCTGGTGGTTCCAAGAGTTATCAGTATGCTAATAGTGTGCCTTTACATCAGTAAGATTGATTTTGGACTCTGACTTCTAGACATGCAAAAGAATAAA
Source organism: Uropsilus gracilis (assembly GCA_004024945.1). Lineage (NCBI taxonomy): Eukaryota > Metazoa > Chordata > Mammalia > Eulipotyphla > Talpidae > Uropsilus > Uropsilus gracilis. Next base: position 17,327 of record PVHY01010159.1, read on the forward strand.
ACTTTAATGTTTAAACCACTCTTGTTTGGTATGTTGTTACTAGTAGAACCATCTTTTCATATAGTTCTCACCACCCCACACAAAACATGGAAAAATAATTCTTTAGATCTAATATGACAAGTGAATATTTTCCTGACTCAAGAAGGTATAGATGAGCCAGAACCCAAACCTGAAGTCATTCCCCTGTTAATGACTTAAGATATTGTTTATGCCTTTGCATATTACTTTTAATATAACACAGCAACCATGTCCACAGAGGCACATCATTTTATATGAGACATTATACTCTTAATTGCCTCCAGCCATGCCATCTTAGAAAGTTATCTGAATGCAAACATATTAGTAGCCAGTTATTGCTTTTCTAGACTTTAGGTTTTTCCTAAAGTACATTTACTTAGAAAGCTTCTTTAAATCCCCTACTTCCTGCCACCTTCCAGGCTTGACCTGAAATAAATTGGAGGAAATATATATATATATATATAATCTGTTTAATATGTTTTTAAGTTCTGATTCCACTACATCTGGGTGAGACACTTGATCTCACTGAAATTCAGTTTCTATCATCTTATAAAAAGGTGATAATGCTTACTACAAGAAGATATGGAAATTAAATGATATAACACAACTGAATAATATATAATTACTGTACTTAATAACATAATAGATAATACTGTTTAAATAATATTAATGTTATACATTTATCTAGTTTTCACAGTTCATGTAGTATAAAACATTTCACCATCACAGCACCTCTGAGGTACTGGTAAGTTGATTGACAGTTTTTGCAGCTGAGCAGTTAAAGAAACTGAAATTCAAGAGCATGTTTTATCCAAGAGTAAGCAAACAGCAAAGCAGGGACTTGAATCAACCTCTTCCCACTTGAAAATAGCATGATCTCTGCATCTCAGGTCTGGATAGAATCTTTTTTTCTCCAAACAGAAAGAAAAATGAAAAAAAATTCACTAGGTATTAAAATACTCTGTAATGATATAGTAATGCCCATAAAGTGGGGGGGCAAGTAGCATATTTGTAAGCACTACTGTCCTAAACAGAGGGATGCATGAGAGGGTGAAGACACATATAATGCCTGACCTGTTAGATGTTTCTAGCATTAAGTTTAGCAGAATAGAGTATCTATGAAAAATGACATATATTAAATGAGAAAATAAAAACATGCTAGAAATGCATCGACACCCTAAAGCCCTGCCTTGGGAAGCAGTTCATTCTTCTATTTCCACAATAGCATTTTTGCTTCTGCAGTATTTCTAGTATCTCTAGGTTTTAATTTGAAATGGATTTTTAATTTAGTTTAACTAGGTACTGAACACTGAAATAATACTTAAAGCACCTCAGTTTGGATCAGAATGAAGATTCCTAGTAATAGTATTTAATGACTATTTATGCAATATTTCAAAAATGAGTTTTTTAATGCATTTACATAAACATTTGACACAGCTTCATTATCTTTACAAATATGAATGGAGGTTGAAGAAATAATACTGTTTCTCAGCAGGCATTCATAGCAAATGTGGGTGGTAAACAGAATTCATTTGGAAAAACAGGGCTTTGTGGTCTTTATTATGCATTTTCTGTGTTTTTCTAATTTATTAGAGATTAGCCACTTAAAAAGAAAATGTCTCACTATTGGGAGCTTCGTTTTACTGGTTTATTTTCACAGAAGTGCATAAGGTATCAGGTTTAGAAGTGCAATTTCAGAACCCTTATTAATATAGAAACTGGGATTTTTAGGATCTAAGTCCTGGCAATGCCATCGTTATCATTACTACTAGCAATTGCAGAGACATTTTATGCCTATGATTCAGAAGTTGTTGTAAAAAGTCCTAGAAATAAGACAAAAGTCGGATAATAGCTCACAACTAGTACATAGAGTCTATGGAAATATCATTCATGGTTTTTCTCTTTTATCTGTCTATTTTCAGAGCCTTCTGTCAGGCACAGACCAAGAATCTTAGGTTATTTTCCAGATATAGGTCCACAAAATAGCATGATAACATTAATGGTCTCATGACTGACTGTCCAGCACTATGGTTTTGATAGCTATTTATGGACAATATCCTTCACCTTGATCAGTGGCTATAATTTATAAGTAATTAAATATTTTTGGATGTTACTTTTATCTCTGTCAAAAAATACATTGTGAAGACTTAATGGTGCAATACATGTAAAACCCCTAAAGATTGTACAAATGTTCATAATAATGATGGTGTTGATAATGAGGGTCATAATGAAGCTGAGATAAGTAAGTGAACATAGAAGGGAAAAATAACACATTCATAAACAAGTGAATAAAGCAGTGGGTTCTCAGAAGCTCAGTAAAGAGAAATCAACAGACCTACTCTGAACTAAGAAATAGTCATAAAATATATGATATTTGAAAAGGGCAGTAAGGATTGGTATAACAGTCAAATAAAAAAGAAAATAATTTACTTTTCAAACCCATTAATATAACCATGTAACTTTTATATTAAATGATGGCAAATTCAAGGAAAGATTTTAACATTCTTCAAGACAATATGATCAGAAGCATACGGAAATATAATAATATATCATTGAACTCAAAAACAAGTAGAATCATTCTATCTTGACAAGTTCATTATGCTACAAAGGCTTCTATACTTTTGATATGTAAATGAGAAATATAAACTAAAGTTTAAAAACGGGAAAAAGGCTGGGTATGGTGGCACGTGCCTGTAAGCTTCAACCTATGAAGCAGCTAGGGCTAGGGATTGCGGTTCGAGTCCTACTCAGGGCAACACAGCGAGATCTGTCCCAAAAAATAGCTGGGTGTGGTGGCGCAGGCCTGTAATCCCAGCTACCTGGGAAGCTGAGGCTGGGGATTGCTTGAGTCCACAGTACCCTGGGCAACGTGAGCCTGTGGATCCATGAGCAAAAATAGCGAGATATAGTCTCAAAAAAAATTAAAAAATAAAAATGGGCAAAAAGGTCACCAACATTTATCAAATATACTTAACAAAATTTTTAGAAAGTACTAAAATAATAGCTCAAATATTTGATTCCAAAATCTAGTAATTGAAATTACTATAAATCAGATTACACAACACTAAGGACAAATATTAACATGATACTATTGAATGTATACAACAATACTGTAGTATCAAGATTATAATATATAAGCTGTAATATGTACACATATGTGAAAATAGCCCATTATGCTTACTATAGCATCATTTACAAGAGCAAGATACAGAAAGAACATAAATAAGTGCTCAGCAACAACAAAAGATGACTGGGTGAAGAAGAGGGTAGTGGAATATTACTCAGTTGTAAAAAGATTCAGTTTTGCTATTTGAGAAACTGTGGGTGAAACTTGATGAAATATTACTAAATGGAATTAGTTCGAAGGCAAAAACACAAATATCAACTGGATTCACTCATATGTGGAAAATAAACAAAGTAAAGGAGCAAACCAAAACAAAACCATAGCAGTCCTTGCATTCGGACTGCAGAGTTGAAATTACCAAAGTGAAGGGAGTAGGAGGAATAAATACTTTGAGACATGGTGATATATGCTTATAGATATGATGGAAAGGGTTCACTGTGATATGGTGAAGAGTTGATATTTTGGTACTGGGCATGATGATGTGATAGCATACATTCAAAGAAGCAGATACTTTTACTCCTAAAATATTTGAGTGGTATAAACCCATGTTGCTTGAATAATAGCATTAATGACAATAATAACAGCAATAATAATGAAAATAGCACAAAAGAGGAGTATGAAGTAGAACAAATTGTATTTTGCCGAATTAAGTTACTGTGAACCTAAACAGTGGTAAGTTAAAATGCATATTGTAATCTCTACAGAAAAACACTAAAATATATATTTTAAAATAGTTGTTTTTTTTGTTTGTTTGTTTTGTTTTTTGAAACTGGGTCTTGCTATTTTTGCCCATGGAACCTCAGGCTCTTGTTGCCCAGGGTACCACAGACTCAAGCAATCCCCAGCCTCAGCTTCCCAGGTAGCTGGGATTACAGGCATGCGCCACCACACCCAGCTATTTTTTGGAACTAGGTCTCACTACGGGCCCCAGGCGGGACTCGAACCGCGATCCCTAGCCCCGGCTGCTTCATAGGCTGAAGCTTACAAGCACAAGCCACCGTGCCCGGCTATATTTTAAAATAGTTTTAAAAAATAATCAAATAAATCCCATATCCAGGGGCCCTGGCTTACCCCTAAGCAATTCTCTGGGACTGTGTGTACCTACTGCTTATCACTTGGGTTGTCCTGAGGTTTAGACCCCTGTAAACATGAAGGCTTTGATTGACCTCAAGTGTGTTATGGGGACAAGGTTGGTGAGACTGGAAAACAGGGCATCTTAGTATATTTCCTCAGAGAAGATTTCAAATTGATCCCAAGAGCCACTGTGGAAGCACTATGTATGTGACACCTGGGCTAGACTTGAGTGGCAAATGTCCCAAAACTTGTGGCAGAGTGCACTCACTAGCACACAGGTTAGCAAATGAAGGCTCCAGTCAGAAAAAGTTATTATGATAGAGCCTTTCCTTTGTGGGAAAGAGCAGCTGGCTCACACATCTTATCAATAGAGAAAAGCAAGTGATTAAATATTTCAGTGACTTTGAGTCAGTGGTTTTTAAGAAGTGTCATCATACTCTCCCTCTGCCAACGCCATATATAGCCAACTTCACAACAGATGAAGTCAAGGGCAGTGAAGCTAAAATATAAAGAGGTGGGTGTTTTCTAAGATGCCTTCCTTTCCCCCATGAAACCAAAATCTCAGGATGCTAACATCATCCTGAGATGGCCTTTGTCTCCATTATTTCTGTATTTTGTCAAATTTTGACAAAATCCAGTTCTCATTCAATAAAAAAGAAATTGAATGCTAAGAATAAAAGGAAATTTCTTCAGTCTTATGAAAAGCATTTATGAAAAACCTACAGTTTAAATCCTACATTATGACCACTGGATGCTCTCTCCCTAAAATTATACATACAATGGCAGGAGAGCAGCTTGCAAAGAAACCATATCCCTTACAAATCCACAATAAATGCTTTTTGGCTTATTAAAGAGAAGTCTGTAGATTCCTACATTAAATAAAAGAAACCACCTGCAAAAATCTACATAGTGAGTGATTACGTTTTTATGAAATTAAGGCAGAAAACAAATCTGAGGGTTTTTTGGGGCCTGGAATTGTGAACATGAGTAGAGTGTAAATAGGCATGAGGGATTTATTCTGGGAGCTGAAAATGTCCTAAAATTGGGTTATGATGATATATCAACAGTTCTACAAATTTACTCAAAGTCATTGAATTATACACTTACAATGGGTGAATATCATAATATATAATTTATACCTCATTGAAATGTTTGTCATTATCAGAAATTCATTTAAAAATACCTTAAGGTCAAAATATAAGAAAGATTAAATTTAGTAATCAACTGAAAGCAAGATGTATAATTATTTTACAAAAATTTTAATCCAAATCACATAAAATACTACTTTACCATGAATAAAATGAATTTTCAATTACATAATTTCAAAAAATTGATGTAAATATCTGTATCTCATTATTACTTTTAATACAAAAACATCATCCAATTGATTTTTTTTGGGGGGTCAGGAGAAATGACACATACTTTTCTAATTTTGCACAACGGCACCATATGGAGTAGCTGCACTCATATTTCCAGTAGCATGCACCAGAGTTGTTTAATATTTTGTTGAAAACATCAACAACCACATTCACAAATGAAAGAAATGGATAGAGAGGGGCAAATATATTTGACAGAAAGACTTTGACAAGATTTATACTAAAACCCACATATGTTCCACCATTCTAGAGTTCAAGTTCTCAATTATGTGAAGGGAGCTGAGATATCATAACAGTGGTGTATGGAAGAGGAGGTTTCACCCATGAACCATCACCATGATCTCTGTGTTCAATGAAAAAAAAGAAAGAAAAAGGGAGGTGTCAGTTCAGAGTACATTTAATAGCAGACAAGAGTGGGAGCTCCTTCTGCAGGTAATGCCCTCTCCTTTAGGAGGAAAATTAGATTGTTCTAATCTAAGAGAAGAACCAGGGTCAAAGGACTAAAGACAAAGAAAAGCAAATGTCAGTCAGCATGTTTTCAGAAATTAGGATTCCCAGAAGCAACAGATGAAATAGAATAAGACCTGGGATATTTCTTTTTCTCTTGTTCTGTACTTTTCTGTTCTCCAGAACATCCAGATCCTGGTTAATCTTGATTTTTAGTCAACATTACAGTTCTTTAAAGAGACACTGTTTTGAAAAAACTATCATATTAGTCATGAAAAGAATGAGGATGGATTTGTTAAGTTTATCTTTACTATAAATATTAAAAGCAAAGAAGCTTAGTGCTAAAATATTTAGTGCTTGCGTGTTTCTTCAATCATTTTATATGCTGCTACTATTAAAATAAGAAGTATATTATCATCAACAAATACTGTGTACCTGTTTTATGTGAGGTGAAGATGTGTGGATACTTTTACAGCAATCTTTAAAAATAGGAATGCTTCAGTAGAATGTCTCTGTTCTGTGTTGCTTTATATTCTAATATAATCTATTTTAAAAGATTATCTAATATAATCTATGCAAAGCCCCATTCAACTTCTGTTACTCAATGACCCTATATCATCAAATGGTTTGTGGATCAGATCACCACCCACAAACTTAGTTCACTCTTTTCTATAGTGTGTAATCATAACTGATGGCATTACAATAAAAAATAATTTTGTTACTAAAAAACAAATAAAATGTACTATCTCCATCCTGCACTCATGGTGGGCTCACTTATTATTTGAGGAAATTTGTTTATATGCATATGTAATCAGGAAGTCTCTCATTTTGCAATTTTGGCCTTTCACTCATTTTATCTCCACCCATACACTAAGAAGGATGAACTGCAATATCAACAGCCACCAAATATGTCATTTATATCATTGCTCTTGCCAACCAGCCAGTCACCCACAGAGAGGATGAGGTCACAGAGACCGGGAGGAGAAGGACTGCCTTTCTGCATTATTCATAACTCTCCTAGCATGAGCAGTAGAGTGGCTGCTGATAAAGGCTTAATTTAATTAAACTTATTTATACATTTATATATACAATCACATTTCATTATTTATGGATTCCATATATAAAGTCATCCACATCTCAAAGTGTATCCTGAATTCAACACTCCTCAAAACACAGGGCAAGGGCCTGTTAAATTTTAGAGGACAAACAAACCTGAGAGACAATTAACATTTTAAAGTTTAAGAGTAATTGAGGAAGGGGAGTATAAGCAGGTGGTCGCTATCTCTGATTTTAAAAAGCCAGCGGGGCCACTGCAGTCTCAAAAGGTCATTGTAGTAAATTAGTCCCTAGTTTTCTAAAAACTGGTTAACAAAAAAGGTTTTCCTTATCTCGTGTGCAATGACTTTTCTGGTTTGCAAATGGTGCACAGCACTCGTGTACCTGTGGCTACTGTTGACCTGTGTGGAGTGGTGAATATCCTCAGTCATCTGAGGACTCAGTTCCTCACTGAACTGAAACCAGGTGACACTGGTTTTCTCTCGTTTTCACTCTGCAGTTATTCTTTATGTTTCTTATTGCGTTTTAGTACTTTTTTTATTAGTGATTTCTCTGTTGAAGATGATCCCCAAGCATAGTGCTAAAGCACAGCTCATTGTTCCTCATACAAGCAGGCTGTGATGTGCCTTATGAGGATCAGCTTCATTCAGCATGAGTGACAAGCACTGCTGGTCTGGATGTCAGTGCTCATAATGTAGCACTATGTGCACTGACACAGGTACCCTTCAGCACAGACATACACAGAATAAGACCATGTGTTGATATATTGTTAAAATGCAGGGACCAAAGCCCAAAGGATGGAATGACCATGTTTAATGAGAGTCGCATGTGAAAGTCTTTATGTAGAGACCCACCTGTCAAAATCTGTATCTTTCTGCATCTATCTATCTACCTGGTGTCTATCTATCTATCTATCTATCTATCTATCTATCTATCTGTCTGTCTGTCTGTCTGTCTGTCTGTCTGTCTGTCTGTCTGTCTGTCTGTCTGTCTGTCTGTCATCTGTCTATCTAATCTCTCTATCAATCAAAATGTTGAATGATTCTTCCAAATCAAGCAGAAAGTAGTGGAGAAGATAATGTGAAATGTGAGAGTAATGTTTCATACCAAAGTCTGTAATTATTAAAACTGGGTTAGATTGCTGGTTTTAAATACCAAGTAAAATAATATTTTTAAGAAATTAAATACTGTTTTTAATTTTTCTATCATGACAACTTTGGTTTACAACTCTACAGATGATTTTACAGATAAAAGCTCATACTTCTTCAGATATGTTATCATATCATAATCTTACTATTTTAACTCCTCTAAACATGTTTTCTCATGAGACAAGTAGTGAAATCTTGAATTAATATTAGCTTTCATGTGATATTGATAAAAATGGTTACTGCAAAGTGAAATTATCAAAACAAAATTATTTAAACTGTTTAGAAAGTCCCTACAATATAAAATATTATCAGAGTTTTATTTAGCATATAATTACAGGAAGTAACACTTTTAAACATGTATTTATAACCTCTGGGAAGAAGACTTGTGGTTAATTAATGTCTGCCGGGAGTGTCACTTTAGGGAGCAGTCTGCTGGCTTCGACCCTGCTGTGTGAGGGTTTGCAGAATTATGTTGTAGATTTATCATTTATATTTCTAATGTTACACCCTCTGATCCCATGTGGAGTGAACTACAAGTCATTTAGCTCAGGAAGTACTAAGAATATATTGTAATCCAAAGTTTTGCAACTAGTGAGCATGGGTGGCCTCAAACTAAAAGTATTTGGACATCATGGGATGAGGGTGAAAATCTGTTGGGAAGCTGGCATAGCCTGCATAAAGCAAAATCAGAGTAATACAGACCAAGAAGGCTTTACAGATGAGTGAAGGCAGTAGACACACAGGGAGCTGTGGCCACATGGCTATTTAATGATTATTTCATTATGGAGTTGTAAGAATCTGTGTTCATGAAGTGAAACTGAAGCAGCTTGCTGAGATATGGGACTAATTAAGCCAAACAGTGAAACTGGGTGAAAGAAAAAAAGACTTCAAAAAGAAACATATATATGTAAAACTCCAATTACTTTAACATTGTCCAAAACCTTTCTCAACATTGTCCAAAGTCCTTTCCCCAGATTGCCTAAAAATCCTCAGTCTCTCAGTCCTGATCCTCTCACCAAAAACAGTCAGAGTTCATCTCCACATGCTCAAAGACATCTTCCTTTGGCGTGCTCTAACTCTTCCATGCGGTCTTCTCCTTGTCCTCCTCCAGGTAGTAAAAAGAAGCTCCACAGTATCAGAACCAGCAAAGTTCACTTTCTTTTCAGGCCTGACTTTGGCACGGCCTCTCCCAGACACAAGTCAAACTCAGCAAAACAAACTCCAACGAAGAGTTCAAATCTCCAAATTCCTTAACTTCCTTTAACACACTTGCTCCTAGCCTGGGCCAGCCAAAGGCTGCAAGCTTCAGGCCACATGGCCAATCTCACATGGCTCACATCTTCATCCCACAAAATGGTAGAATCCCAATCCATTTCTTTTTTCCAACCCTCTTTATATATACTTATTTCAGTTTTCCTGCCTTCCAGGAACAGCTCCTGAGTTATCACATTACAAAGAAAAAAACCTGTTTTATTTCTTCCTCCCCCTTGTATCTTTTTGAAAGAAAATTTTATTCAAGGCCATTCTCACATTTTAGCATATCTTCTTAAAATTTGCAATCTTAAGTAGGAGACAATGACACCCAGGGGGATAGGCGCCCCCTATCAGTTGCAGGTAATTTTGGAACCAGGCTAAAAGGAAATTTTGTTAGGGATGCATTTAATTAAGATTCAGTGAAAGTATTATGTGATTTTCAGTGACTTGGATAAATGTGTTGTGAATGGCTGGTGGTAGGTATGGCTTCTTGGAATATTCTTATTTAATTTGCAAGCCAATTTGCCTAGAGTTCTGACAAAAAAGGAAAGGGCCAGAGACCAGAACTGAATGCAGGTTTTTGAAATTTATCAAGTGTCCTATAAATATATACTCTGTTATCAGTAAACAACAATGGGGAAGAAAGAAATGTTTCTAAATTATTGTCAGTGACAACACATGTTTCAATAAATACTGATATAAAAAATATGGGATTACCTATTATCTATACAAAATATATGTGACATCATTGTCAATAGTCAAAGGTTATACAAATCAAATAATATGCAGAATACATTATAAAATTATTAACATGTAATTAAAAACATGCAAAAATTCTATCATTTGACTGGGTAAGGATATTTGTGGTATTTATCAACTTTGTGGGTTTGGTTTTTTTTTTTTTTTGTCTTTTTCATGCTAAATATTCAGTTCCATATCTCATTAGATGGAGATGGGGATGGAGGAGTATATACTACCTCTAGATTTAGCTGGAAACAAACTTGATTAGGTGATTCATAAATCTTGCCAAGAATCCAATTTTAAGGAGTGGCAAACACAGCAACACAGAAAAGGGAGTAAGCCAGTGGCTGGTCCAGAACTCAAGAAAACCACTTCAGTGAAATCATAAGGAGCAGCAGTCAGGAAATGTAAGGAGGCAATGTATTGACCCTCATACTAGTCCACAAGTATTCAGTGGAGGAAAACGTTATCGGATATAGCTACTTTTCTGGTAAGGGGAAATCTTGGAAAAACAGAAGACAAGACTGTTTCAAAAATCAAATACTTCAAGAACTATTTTTACGTAAGTAAACAGAGGCTAAAGTGGCAAAAGAATTTTTCTAAATTGCTTGGTGAGAGCACACAGACACTTTTCCTTGATTGGGGACCTTCTAAAAACTGTTTCATGAAACCCATCTGGGAAACAGTTAAAGTGCTCCATTATTAATGAAAGGAGGTGAGAGAGCAAGAAGACACAGTAAGAGTTGATTGTGAAATGGATATAAAGTTCTCCCTGAATCCTCTCAGCGCTCTCTCACATGAGAATGTGAGCCAATATTCTATGCACATAACACTTTCCACAAGGAATTGCAGATTTTTTTAAAGAAAATTTGAGCTTTTATTAATGCTTTAGTTTACTATAACTAAGTCACAGTGATGCTAGTAAAAATCAACCTCTATTAAAAAATGTATATTCAATTTTGAGTGAAAAACAGTTTTCTGCAAGAAACATTCTAACAAATACAATTCTCTTTAATAAATATTTTAATGAGATGTTTAAAATGGTCACTCTTAGAATTTTCATCACAAACCATATTAAAGGAAATACTTTGGTTTTCTTGTTAAGCAGACATCAATGTATGTATTTCAAATATATGTTTATATTTTATATAGACATACATATACTTGGTCAAGAGAAAATTTTAAATAAAGCGATTATAGATCTTAAGGAAAGATGAGCAAAAGCTCTAGGATAAAATAAAGCTTTGATACTAATAAAGAGTTCAAAATAGCCCTATAACCAAAGATTATATCAGATATTTTGCCCAGTCTGCATTAACATCTGTGAACCAAACTGATCACCTGAACTTTTAGAAATTATTCATTAGGTGGTAGCTACACATAAGCATGAAGTTAAATATTTTAATGTAAAGTCTGGCAAATGTCTTTGTACTGATATAGGTGAAGCATTACATGAATTAACTTACAATTGGCCAGAAACCACTTTACAATGACCAGCTTTTCAGATCAAAGATGCCTTCCATGTTTTCCCATTTCTAGTCATGCTAATAATTTGACTGAACCAGAAAATTGCATTTTTATTTATTGATTAATTTCTATGTACCCAGTAGAATCCTACGTTTTATATTCACCATCTCCTACAATTTCTGCCAGGTATTATTTTCCCAATTTTACAGCTGAGCACACAGGTTCATAAAAATTATATAACTAGATCAAGGTCACATTGTCAATTTCTAAAGAAGTCAGAATTCAAGGCCATGCTTGCTCTTTACCAAAACTTTGTTTTTGTAGCAGCAGCCACGGACCAGACCTCAAATGTTCCATCAAAAGAGGAGCTAGGTGAATCTCAGTTCAGTCTCTCATGAGAAACTAAGCCTCTTCCCCCCTCTTAGTTTCTCTCATGAGAAACTGAGCCTCTTCTAGACTTGGTGTGACATTAGATGGAAAGAAGGAAAGGAAACTGAATGAGGCATACAACATCCTCATGGCAGGCAGCACATGCATACAGACAGCCTGATCTGGACACACCTGCATCAAAGAATGCAGGAAAAAAGTGGCCTTCCCTTGCTGTCAGTGATACCATGTGAATGCCACCCAAAGCCACAATTCTAACATTGGTGTTGTTTCTTTAATTTACACTTAAAATAAGAAACTCTCTTTTTGCTACAATAAGAGAATGGTGCAGGACAACACAGGGTTTACCCAGAATTTTCCTTACCTTGTCACTTGAAGACATAATAAGTATTCCAAAGACACGCATGCATGGTCTCTAGCAAGTGGGTGATAGAGGCAAGTTTATATAAGAAAAGGGAAATGAAAGGTCAGAAATAAAAGGAGTTAGAACAGGAGGACAGCCTGAGTTGGCGAGGCTCAGGAGGGGGAAGGGAGAGATTACCAACCAGTAATGTAGGGTACATGATTTAAAACCTTTTCTTATGATTATTAATGTGGTCTCTTGGCCCTGAGTTATAATTGGGCAGTCACAGCAGGGCAGAGTTCTTTTTGTGTGACTTTGCCTGGCAAAAGGTAAACCATATGTGGGGGTCATTGAGTTTTGGCTGAAACTTCCATTGTGTCATGTTAATACCTTCACCTATTCAGATTCTAAATGGGGAATACCTGCCACCTTTCAGTCTGTGATGATAAGAGTAGCTCTGAAGTTCTTTTTTAAAGATATTGATGGCATTTCCATCAGCATTCATAGTCCTGTTTCTGGAGATTCCATCTTGGTGATTCTGTCTCTCCAGAGAGTCCAGTTATCTATCCTTGGCATCTGGTCTCACTGTTATTTTCATCTGAGTACTCCAAAACTGTAATTTTTGGCAATTTTATTAATTCATGCTTTTATTTCATAAAGCTCAGGACATATAATACACCTCATTAAATTAGAATAATCATGCATTTAGTTAAGATACAGTCAATAATATGCTCTTACAAATATCAAGATCTTTAAAAAAATATGACCTGTAGCAGGACTTTCCTTTCATAGTTTGGTAAACATTCTGCCTTCTTTGATCTGTAACTTACATTTCACTGTCATTTCTAACTCATCCCTCATGTAGCAGACTATATTACACAAAAATGGCTTTTGTATCATTTTCTAATTCCAGAAATTAGAAAATGTCTAATTTTCTAATGTCTTTCATCATCTTGTCATGATCCAGTTTGAAACTGGGAGCCCCTCCCAACCCTCCCCAGGGTTGTGGCAGTTAACAAGGTGCTCCTCCCCCATTGGGTGGTGGCAGTTAGCCCTCCCCCGCTTAGATGTGACAGTTAAACTGCCAGAGGAAACAGTTGGAACAGGAAGTTGGACCACAAGCAGGGGGGATAAAAAGGAAGGAACAGACACTAATGGAACAGACAGACTTTTGGAGAGAGGAAAGAGAGGGAACAAGAGGAGAGGGGAGGGGAGGGGAAGGGAAGGGAGGGGAGGGAGGGGAGGGGAGGGGAGAAGATGGCAGGCAGGTAAAGAGTAGCCTGAGTGACCAGACTGGGCAAAAGCCCCCTGCAAGAGTGAGCTGGAGGTGAGAAGGAGCCATGGTATCTGGCAGAGTGGCCAGTGTGGAGAGTATGACGTTGCAGCAAGGTGATATGGAAAGCTAGTACCTAAAGATGGCCAGCAATTTCGAAAACTGATTTCTGCATCAGCAATTGTGGAAGAAGTTTGAAGAGCCTTGGAGAAGTGGAGCAGCGTGGAACACTGGAGAGAAAAGAAGAAAAGAGAAGACGCTGGAGAAAGGACTGGACTTTGCGAAAGTCCTCAAACTCTGGAGTTTGGAGGGGCAAAGGACACCATCTTGGACTGTGTCTTTGGGACCGTTGGGACTGAGAATGGTGACCGGGGTAAGATAACTGCCACTTGTGGCTTTAAGGACTTTTTGTTTTCCCTGTTGAACTCCTTTGTTAATGAAATCCCTTGTTAAACCACGTGGGTGATACAGACCTGGGGCTTGTAAATTGGAGGTTTTTGCCCCTTGTTTCGACTAGATTTCAAGTTGATGAAGACGAGTCCCTCTTCCCCTTGAAGCTAGAAAGGTTTGGAACTCACCAATAATCAACAGAATGCAATGAAAGATCACTAAGACTTTACTAAGTGATGTCTCAGGCCAAATTAGAAAAGTAACAATGTCTATCTCACTACCTAAAACCATCTGCTTGGAATCCTAAGCCACCACTTAAGCAAAAAGGTGCCCTAAAACTACCTCAACTCTGGCAAGTCATTGCTCACACCTTCAAGTCCCTATGTGATAAAGAAACTGGGTGCCCCTCCCCCACCCTTGGGTTGTGACAGTTAGCCCCACCCCCTGCCACTCCCACTTGGGGGGCATGGCAGTTAAAAACTGGGGGAGGAAGCAGCTGGAGGGGGTTTTGCAGGAGGAACAGAGAGAGGAATTTGAATCTAAGAGCTCAGAGCTTTTGGCAACTGGAGAACAACGCAGGAGTGTAGCCTTCCTGGGCGCTTTGAGCATCGGGCCTTGAAGGGAGAAGTCCTGTGAGGGTGAAGGAGAGTAGACCCAGAGGAAGTGCCAAGCCAATGTGCAACCTGGAGAGACCCTCAAGTGCCTACCTCTGAGGTTTGGAGGGCAAAGGGACATCATTTGGATTGTGTTTAGGACTGTTGGGCTAAAGGGTGACTGGAATAAGATAACTGGCCATTTGTAGCTTTCAAAGGAAACTTTTCATTTCTTGGTTAACTTTCCTTATTAATAGTTTTCTTGGTTAACTTTCCTTGCTAATAAAATCCCTTGTTAAACTGCATTTTGAGTGGCAAATGCCACGCGCGGGTGAAACGGAGGTTTCACCCTCCCTTTTCGACCCAATTTCATTAGGACTGTGAGAACCACCCAGGTAAAGTCTTCTCAAATTCCTGATACAGAGACAAGGAGGACTAATAAAATGGCTACTGCTTTAGTCATTGTCTCAGGGTGATATATTAGGTAATAATAGTAACCAGCACACCTGGCTAGTGATCACTAGAGTTGCATACCAGTAAGCCTGCATGAGATCAGACTGTCCTACTGCCACTCCAAATTAGCTATCACCCATTGCTGTGCTAATTTTTCCAGAAATTTTCAGTAACTCAATTTCTTAGTCAAAGAATATTTTCTCTTTCAATGTGCGTTCACTTGTGCATATCCCTCATTTTAGAACAGTTTCTCCCACCCCTGGAACTTCTTTGTCTACCTACATTTACCCCAATACTTCAAGTTCAATTAAATGCCACTTATTACATGAAGCTTTTTCTGACTCTTTCCATAAAAATAAATTTCTCAGATTATGCTAAGTGAAATAAGTCAGAAGAAAAACAATACTGGATGGTTTCCTCTCAAATGTGGAATATAGAGCAATACAAGGAACCAGATAAGCCCAAATCAATAATAAATCCTAGAAATCTCACTATAGATTTCTGGGTTGGGAGTCTGGGGAAGAAAAAAAGTAATAAAGAAGGGGGGGGCTTAATGGTCTATAGTAAAGAAGTATGGGTGCTAGGTAATGAGCATGATGTGGCAGCATTTGAGGGTGGGAGCCTATATTTCTGACTCATGTATAGTGATGCAAACAAATGTTACCATAATGAAAAAAGTATAGAATATTTTACATATGTCTCTATTTTGTACTACCATATGTTTGTGTAACTCTATATGAATTTATTCTTCTTAAGTGAAATTTGAAGTTCTTTGACATCAACATTTGGACATTTTTTCTTTTTAATTTTTATGAAGCTGCATAGTTAAAGCCCACTACATGTTTTTTGTAAAGAACACAACACTATACATATTGATATACATCCTGTCCTGTTTAAAAAGAGGGTTTTTGAGGACACTTAAAAAGATGTATACAATATAGCAAGATGAACATATTTAAGATAAGTAGGAAAATGAATCAAAGATAAATTAAGGCTAAGAACATGTACTGGATCTAGGATAGAGAAAATTCTAAGATGGCTCCAAAACTCTCAGGCCCTGGAGTAGAAGTGGGTTCTTCCCTGGGCTTGCCTCCTGATGAGAATAGTCTGCTAGCTACTTACTGTAGTCTTGCACATGGGCAGAGTACCAACTTCTGACCCACAGGTAACAACTATATATGGTCCTAAATCACTGAATTGGTATAGTAATTTGTGAATGGTGATAGAAAATGAACACAGAAAAAAACAAGAATGAAATTGGTGTGCAAGTGTGATGCCAAAGTCCTGCAGAGATAGAGCAGAAATGTGCTAGAAATTATCCAGGATCTGGTATATATTTGAGGTGCACCTCTCTGAGGAGCTGACTTAGCAGTCTTGAAAGGCTCTGCCTCTGGCTTTTTCTCTTAGCCACCTGCCTAAGCTTGAAGATTCTCTGCTTTGATGTAGCCTCAGCTCTGTGACTTCCTCTCATCTCTCCAACACCATTTCAATTGCATTCTCCCACACTTCGTGGATTCATATTCCACTGGGTACTGTCGTCATAACATTCCAAGTTCTGCCCTCCCAGACAGGGAGAGCAGTACATATATATAGCTATTGTAATACTGAAAAGGGAAGTGAAAGTTGACTGACAGTTTCTGAGCAGCTACAATATATTTAGTATATCATTTAGTCCATCATTTAATACTCTTATATACACAATAATGTTCCCATTTTTCAGATGAAGGGTCTGAGGCTGGAAAAATCTCTTCCTCCCAAAAGTCTCACAACTAACCCAAAACTATCCAGTCTATGCAATTCACCATCCCTTGCTCTCCACAACTACAAACAGATGTACAATCAAGAAGTAAATCATAAATCACAGTAAATGATTCAACTTACCTAGATGAGCAGCTTACCTATGGTATCTTAATTTTATATAACTTCTTACATTGTGAATTTCAGGTATCTTTAATATGTTTCATTTAATTATATCTACAAGGATGAAAGATTATGCATATTACCAATTTCTGTCTCTTGTCTCATAACCTTTTTAAAATTGCATTCATTCATCCATTCAATAAATGTCTGGTACTGGGAATATAATTCTGAATTGCTTTCAGAAAATTAATATTATTAATCATAGAGACGTTTTCTTAAGATTCTGAATTTGGTTATACTTCATTTCTTTCTAAGCTTTGGAATTAAATTCTATTAAGCAATATCTAGAATATCATTGGTAATTCTTAGATGTGGGAGAAATAAAAGACTGCTATCATCTGGGCTGTGGGAAATGATGAAGTGAACTTTCAAAGTGTATGAGATGCTGAAGACTGTTCAGACCACACACTGATGGGCACTGCAGCTTAATTGCAAACCCAAGGACCAAGCACGTGGAAGTGGCCTGAGTTCTATGCTATCTCAGACCTCTTTCCTCACCAAGGGCATAGATCACAGAGACTGATATTTACATAATGGAATATTACTCAGCAATCAAAAAGACACATATGACGCATTTGTGGTAACATAGATGGACCTAGAAGGAATCATACTAGCAGAAATAAGCCAGAAAGATTAAGACAGAAACCAGATGGTTCTCACTTTTAAATGGGATATAGGGGAAACAAACAAAAGGACAAGAAAAATCAAAACTAGCAAGAGGGCAACAGAACTATAGCAAACAGCTAGGGAAGGTGAGGAAGGGAGAGAGAAACCAGTGAAGGGACGAACACAAAAGATCATGATGATGGTTCACGAGTAATATGGTGGTAGGCAAACCCCAGGGAATACAATGATATAATATATATATATAATAATAAATTAAAATAAAATAAAATGGAGGCAAGTCTATGAAGTAAATGCCCGCAGAGTTCTTATAGCATGTTGTGCAGAAGGACAAACCTGTAGAGAATGAAGAGGGAAAGCTCCTGGTTTTTGTCTGGTGCCACTTTCCAGATGGAAGTGGAAGAAGGGCAGCAGGTACATCACAGAGTGGTCTCATGAAGTTCAAAATACAGGAGCCAAGGGGGATTGGAATTCATAGGCCCAGGACCTGAGACAACTGTGTAGGAAAGGAGATCCAGAGATTTTCATAAGCTGTCAATCTGCGTTTTTAGCCAGACAGAAAAGCCTTGACTTTTGCCAAACATTTAGTAAAGGTCACAATCACTATTTTAATGAGTTAGCCAATCACTTGTATATTATGCATTGAGAACTGCAGAGATGACCAGTTCAGATCTGAAAAGGTGGTTCTGTGATCATATATCCTTTCACCTCTCCCTGGTCAAACAGACTTCATGGGCACATTTATTGTCTCATGGTTAAGAAGAATTTAACCTCTCTGATCCGTCATTCACATTTAAGGAGGAGAAAGGAGAATGAGGCAAAGAAGTTTTTTTCCTAGTGAGTATTTACATTTTTAGTTGTGAAGAGAAGCTCTCCCCAGCTAGAATTGTGTGGGACAGCTATTCTCAAGTGAATATATTTGAAACAGAACTTTCATCTCCTTTCTAGCCTCTTTAGGAGGGAAAGGCAAGACAGAGGGAGATGTGAAGAGATTTTGCATAGCAATCCATGGTGTTACCACAGCATGCAAACACACCTTATTCATTTTGTTGTGCCCACACTAGATGGTTAATAACTCAAAGGCAATTATTAATTTAGCTTTGTTAGAGTTCAATTTTTTCCCAATGTGATATGTATGAAGAGAAAGGCTAACATTTCAATGAAAGTGCACTAGAAAATTCTCTATTTTCAGCATAATACCAATGGTTGAATTTCAGAAAATTATTTGCTTGCATGAACACAGATTTTAAAAATTAAGATTGAGAGTTTCATAACTTCTGATTATTTACAAACTGTGTTTTACATAATTTTTCTCTACCCTTTAGCATTCCTTATAGAATTTCCTAATGAAATATAGTCCAAGAATAAACCAGGAACTCTTAAAAAAGCATGCAATCTGCATTATTTCAATTACTGGGAGTGGAATTTTTAATATATTTTAAGAAAATATCCATCATGCATAACAGTCAGCTTTTAAAATCCCTTTTCTGGTACAACCTCTTCCCAATTTAGTGCAGTATTTTTTGGCTTTAAATTTTTTGGTCTTGCCTCACACTTTGCATTCTTTCCTTGAATGACTTTTGCTAATAAAACAGGGATAATATTGTTGGTAAAGGCTACAGAATTTTCAGTTTGAAGGTAGTTTTATTGTTAAAAATATTCCTGCTGAGAAGAACTGAGCTATAAAATTAAAGTTTTACTGACTGAACTCTTTAAAAAAAAAAAAAGGAGTAAGGCATCTTTGGAGAGAAATGAAGATGAAGATATAAGCACCATGAACAAACAAACAAACAAACAAACCCTAGAATTTGCTGCATCTAAGTCACCTTATTCAAGAGTCAAAAACTGAAAAGTGACCCAAAAGTCTTACTACAGAAAAGTGGATAAACTTGTGGTGGTATTTGCACATAATAGAATTCTACTCAGCATTAAAGGAAAGTGAACTCTTCACAACATGGTTAAATTACACACACACACACACACACACACAAATTGCATTGTGTGAGAGGTGCCTTACACAGTGTACATTCTGTATTATTTCACTTCTAGGAAATCCATATGCTAGGATACAGCTAGCATAATAAGAACCAATACCTGACAAAACAGTTCAGAAAAAATGGATGTCTCAGATCAAAAACGTGACAGACTGACTTGGGACAAAAGAGATCTTTCTAGTGATGGAAATCACCTCTATCTTAACATACAGATGACAGATTTATGAAATTGTTAAAATTCATCAAACTGTGGGATTAATATTTGTATATGTCCTTGAATGCAAATTAGCCTTCAAATTTTGATAAAGGTTGAAAAAGAAGCCTTTTTTGTCATCCCAACCCTATGACATAGAATTGTCTGTTTAGTAAATTATTCCAAATATATAACCAATACATGATATGTGTGACATTGTGAATCCAATTAATTTTTCATCCTGACAGATACACTTGATCACAATCACTTATATTTTAAATCTTGATAAGAAAGGTTGCTTCCAGAAGGACCATGAATTTTTACAAAAAATTGTCTAATTTTCCAGATTTGGTCTTCAAGGAAGGTCAATCACATTCTGCACTGTAAATTCCCTTCAAATTCTAAACTCACATTATATAGTAGGAAAATCCTTCTGAATTTACCCAAATCCTATCAAAAGTATTAATGTTTTCAGTACCATCGATTTCTCAAACTCTTTCTGTTCAAGATTTTTCTTCAGGAAAAATAGTCACATTTTGTGGAACATGGAGGCAGGTAGAGAGATGGAGCTTCAGATAAAAGAAACACCTCCTATCTCTCTAGCCCCCTCTGGCACACTAGAGGGTGGGAGATCGCATATATCTCATATATAAACCAGCTTCCTAACCTCTTTGGAATGTCCCAAGAGACATAGGACCTATTTAGTGATGACTGTTGCCCCCAAAGGTAAATTCTGTTATCACACATCCCCACAGCCTGGCTGCTGCATGTCACATATGCTTTGCTACTGTCTCATTACATCATTGTAACTTTTCCTTGCTGGAATCCCTTATAGGGAAATTCCTTATAGGGATTTCTCGACTTCATTAAAGTTGGACCTGGACATGCTTCCCAGGATCCCCATTCTGTGGCCTAGCCTCACAGAATCCATCTCTTCTGTCTCAATTTTTTTTTCTTCATTCCACATGCAACTCCTAACAACATTTTATAAAACTGCAAAAGGAAACAAACACAGCAGTCTTATCCAGATATAATTGACGTGCCAGAGAATTCATTCACTTAACACATATCATTCAATGATTTTGTAAATATTTACTACCACAACCAAATTGAGAATATATTCAATTAACCTCAGTTTTTACCACCTTATTACACTTTATATTTATGTAAGCTGTATTTGCTCTGCTTTCCACAGTTTGCCTGGTTAATTATTATGACTCCTGTTTTACATGTACTGTCCATTTCTTCGTCTTTATCTGCAATGTTAAATATACGATTACATAGTCCAGGAAAGGAATTCTCATATCTCAAGAATTAGCAGAGCTCATCTTAGTTTTTTTTTTTTCTTTTCCCCTTTTTTTCTCTTTCTCAGTACTTAAGTACGCATAAGGAACAGCAAGTGATAAAATGTACTCAGGGAAGAGTTTCTTCCATGGTAGCATAACTGAGAGTCAAGGTCGTGTTTCCTTATTAGCTCCCTCTGTGGTGTGTTTGATTTTCCTTTCTCCAAGTTTACCACACCTCATCTGGCTGAATGCATAGTTCTTGAAGGTCCCCATTAATCCAGCTCTGATCAAAACCCAGATTGCCTCTTGTGATTTCACAGGCTCAGAAACCCAGTTGAGGTCTCACACCAAGTGATTTCACTTTGTGTTTCTCACACTCAGTATTTCTCTCATTCTTTCCAATTCAGCTAAGCATTTTGTTTAAGTTAAGAAAAATATCCTATCCATAACTGTAATTTTATCTATCCTGTGTTAAATAGTTTTGGGCAAATTCTGCCAGAAACTAGAAGGCAAGCGTTTTTAACAACACATCATACATTTTCAAATCATCTTATCCCTCTATAATACTTACATTTTTTTTCACACAAAAGCTATCATTTGAAAAGTCAGATCCTCCTCTTCCCACTTTATTCTACCTCACCTAACATGCACTCCCAAACAGAGCAAAGCAAATATGGGAGAATATATACTTGGTGTAAAGTACCAACATTCTGAATTTGAGAAATTCTGCTCAGGAGAAAGCACTGACGAGGTGGTAGCTAAAGGTAAAACTATATACTGTAAATAAAATACCTGACAAGAGGAAAATCCACATGTAACAATTTTCCAAATGATTAATATTAAAGTCAACTTGATAACTATAAATGTGACTCTGAAGTCACTGTAAAGTCCTTTATATTAACTAGCCACCAGTGCCACTCTACTTCATGGATAACTCTTTCTAAGTGTAACAGCTTATCATTTTGTTTGATGTGTGTGTTGTGGTGTGTACTGGACAAGCAGAAGACATGTACAAATTCATGACTAACATGCATGGATTCATTGGCATTATGAGGATACACAAAAAGAGTAGAAAGAAGTAAGTTCCAAAATTTACTGGAATGATGAGACTTGCCAGAAGGACATGCTGCCAGAAGTATTTCACAAGTTAATGCCTGAGGAGAAGGACACAGGCAGAGTTTGGAGGCTATCCGACACATTTGAAATCAGTATTATCTTGGGAGGTTGATGTTTTCATATTCTGGTTTCTCTTTTGTCCTTCTGATTTCTTTAACTGCACCTTTATTTTTACAGGAAAATTTTCTGTAGGCATTTTAAGGAAAAAATTTCATATTCCATGACAAGAAGAAGAATATACATTGAAAAAGGATTTCTCTTCAGGAGTTTCAAGATGGGGGCATTCATGTTGAAAATATGCCATGACAAAAGAGATTAAGATGGTTCATGGGCAATAAGGTGTTGGGAGAATCTCTAGGTAGACAATGATACACACACACATTTATATATATATAAACAATTTTTTAGAAATATATAAATATATATTCTTTTTAAAAAAGAAGATATGCCATGAACATGGAATTGCTTCCATTTCACACACAGAGATAAAGAACATTTTCCAAAATCTGTTTTTCTCAATTAACATAACTTCCCACTAACTGTCTCCATTTTCACTTTCTGGTTCCTATCTCAGTGCTAACTTTCATTAAAATGTATGGGCTCACAGAACCATCCTGGAAGAGATCATCTTCCCCAGTAGAAATCAAGCAGATCTGATGCCTGCAAGACAATGAAGAGCTGGAAGGACACAGGAATGTGCTCTGCCCATCATTAGCTATATTTGGATTCCCAGCACAGACTAAATAACAGGATGGTTTTCAAAGTTTAAGGCTGGAGTTAAATTTCCCCACACTGTGTCTAATTCTTTCATTCTAGTAAAGTTTGACTGGCAGGTTATATGTAATAGATTCTCACAGATGCTAGATATCTATGACTAATTAGGAGATGAAAGTCATATTCAAAACTGTTTCCTAAAGGTGATTGTCATACCGATGAAAATCTTTTAAAAAGTGGACAACAAAGATAGAAAAGTTAATAAAATTTATCTTCATTATAAAAATATGTGAACTGTTAGCCTAATCTAAATTCTCCCTTTCCTTAAATAGAAGTATAAGACCCAAAGAGATAAAATGAGTAACCCAACATCACTTAGATTGAAACTTGAAAAGCCTTGAAACTTAGATTGTTCAGTTCCTGGAGGGAGGGAAAGGGAAGAGAGAGGGGGAAAGAGAAATAGAGCAAGTGAGGAAGTGAGAGAGAGAGAGAGATCTGTCCACACACTCTATCTTGATCTGTCAAGCAATTTGCAACTTTAAGCAACTCCCTGTCATTGAATTATTAAAACAATAGAAATGGAGACATGCTCTACTGTGATGATGGGGAGGATAGCCACATCTCTGAAGCGTATTAACAGAATACCAATTTTTTATGTAATTCAAGCTTTCTAGAGTCCTCAAACATGATCTCAAATTTCCTCTTGTCAACAGCCCTATTAAAATATTATTATCTCTATTTTATGAATGCAGAAAATGATCTGAAGTTTGTTGGTACGGCAGCTTTCAGAAGTCACCAAGGGGATCACAGGTGTGAAGGCATGAGGAATTGGGGTGGGGGTTGGGCCAGAAAGCTCTGGCTTTGGCCCTGGCTCTGTGCACCCTAACTCTGTCAACTGACTCAGATACTTAATTTTTCTAAACTTTATTCTTCTCATCTGTTAAAAGGAGAAGATATTGACCTTAATCATCTCATAGGGTTTTCATAAAGATCTGTCACGTTCTTCTTTATAATGAATTGTGTAAGTAAAAACCTACCTACAGCTATTCACTATCATTATTTCGCTGCTCATAGAGAACATTGCCATGAACATATAGTGAGAAAAATATTTTTATTTACAAGGCTACTGATAAAGTTTTTTTAATCAAAAATGTTATTTACTCTGTGAAAAAGAGCTTCAGTGAGGAGTGAACAGCTGACCAATCAGAAGGGAAATCCTAGCATTTAAGTCCACTTCAACCCTCTGTGTTCTGCAGTTAGATATTTAGGGGTTTCCCATTAAAGGACAAAATGATGATATAATTCAATAGCTCAGCTTTGTTTCACTCTTGTCTGATTACTAGAACACAGATTTTCACAGCATTATTGACAATAGCCAAGAGCTGGACAGAACATAGGTGCCTTCAATGAACTAGCGGATAAAGAAGAGGTCATGCACACATACATATACACACACACAAGAGGAAATACTATTTAGTTCTAACAAAATAAAAATGTAATCCAACCCATATAATAAAATGGGTGCATCTAGGGGGTATATAATGCTTATTTAACTTGGTGAAATAAGCCTGAAGGAGGAAGGCAAACACCATATTAGCTCACTCATATACGGTACATAAATGAACAGAAACAAATGATTGAATTATTTTTTAAAAATCAAACTACTAGGTGAAAAGAATAGTGATTACCAGGAGGCAAAGCAGTTTGGGGTGGATAAATTAGGAAAATAGGGTAAATTACATGGTGGTGGATGGAAGCTGGAATTCTGAAGACAAATATAAGGTAGTGTACATAAATGTTGATGTAAAAGGCTTTATTTAATCTGAAGTGAATATATTGTTATCAACAAATATACTTCAACAATAGCAATGAACACAGATTATTTTGTCCATTTAGAGCTGAGATGGGTCAGTGAAACTGTATTTTTAACAAACACTTCCTTTGATACATTTGATCTGGAAATACTATAGAGAATGCTTAAATATCCTTCTCACTGAGTGGTTAGGAGAGGAATGAAAATTCCTGATTCAGACAATTACTTTGCTTAAGGCTGGGTTCTTAACATAAACTGGGTAAAGTAGCATTTTCTTTAGATTTTATGGAGGTAATACTGATTTGCAACATTGCATAGGTTCCAGAAACATATATTATCACCTCAGTCACCTCACAACTGTATATATTTCGCCACACTCAACTCCAAATTTGCAGTTCATGTCCACCACTGTCATCTCAGTCCCCTCTACCCATTCCTTCCACCATTCATTCCCTCTGGTACTCTGGTAACCACCATTCTATTGTCAGAGTTCATACATTTGTTTTGGGTTTGTTTGCTTTCTTTTTTCCATTCACATCCCATAAATGAGTAAAATCATACACTGTTTGTCCTTCTCCTTCTGACATATTTCACTTACCATAACCACCTAAAGTTCCAGGAATATGTTAGAAATGACTGTATTTTCATTTTTCATAGCTGAGTAGTATTCCACTGGGTATTTCATTTACATGACTTTTATCTATTATCCCTCATCAGGCACTTGGGTTGTTTCATACCTTGGCTATTATGGATAGTGTTGCAGTGAACATAGAGATTTAGATAAGCAGCTCTCAGTGTCTATTGACAGGCAAACCTAGGAGATAAGTATTTATAATTTTTCAGATTTCTGAAAAATTTCTATCATTTTATTCAACATAAGACTATTATATAAAAATCAGTCTCCTTACTGTATTTGTAAATGATAACATATACACATGATTATACTCCCTTACAGTTCACAGTACCTATTAGAAAAAAATGAAAAAAAAAGTATTAATCTCTAGTTCATGTTTCTTATAATCATTACACCACATTTTGAGACATGTTCTGATATAATTTAATATATAGTTACTCGGATTCTCTATTTGTGGTTGTTGGCAGTAAAAAAGCATAGGGCTTCTCATTTCATATAGGAAGGCCATTGGGATTCTCAGAACAAATCAGAAATAAGAGAGAGTAAGAAAATGGAAAAAATATACTGGGTGATTTTTTTTCCCCTGATACAGTACTGAGGAAGAAAGGAAATGCATAAAAGAATGCTCTCTCATAAAGGTATGTTTTTAAACTAATGCATTCACTGTCTAAGAAGTGGTGTCATAAGTTTTCCAGACATCTGGAGCCAAGACACTATTAAAAGTCATGGGAACAGCTTTAGTTGGAACAAATGAAAAACTCATTTGTAACACATTCCATTCCTGAGGGAAATTAAGTGAATGTAGAACATATACCATTAGCATCTTGAAATTCATAGTAGAATATAGTTAGATTCAACAAATGAATTAATGAAACCTCAAAATGTACTCTTCTACAGGCTGTCTCAAAAAAAATGATAATAAAATGAACCTACTTGTCCACAGCTTTGGCCATCTATTGATTCCACCTTAAGTTAGGCTGAATGTAACATAAACTTACACTGAATAATAATACCTAATATTTAACACATACTTAAAATGGGTCAGACAATAATTTCAGGATTCAACTTCTATTGATCTATTTACTACTTCAAACAGTAACCTTAAAAGTATGTTGTATAGAGATTTAAACAGTCTATAATGTCACAAAGCCAATTAGTGAGTAGCAAAAAAGCCCACAGGCAACTGGGTTCAGAGTTCATAATCATTAATTTATTCATGCATACTAATTAATTAACTAATAATTATTTACCTGCAAAAAAGACAAAAATTATATGGTCACACACACATATATATAAAACACAAAGATGATATTGATAGAGTGTGCTACCCCCGCCCCATTGTCTCCATTGTCTCCTGTTTAAGATTGCAGATTTTAAGGACAGATGCTAAAATGTGGGAATGACCTTAGTTGGAATTTCCCTTCAGGGAGAGGCAGGGGGAGAAAGAAGTGAAATGGTCAAGGTGAAACAGATTTCTTAGAAGGCAGGAAATCAGGTTATATAAAGGGTGTGCAAACAAAGAGAGAGATTGGGATTTGAATTTTTCAGAGGCAATATGGAGATTGAATGGAGAGAGAGATTTAAGATGTGAGCCATGTGAGCTTGGCCATGTGGCCACCGGGGACCTGCAACCCTTGGCTGACCCATACTGACAGCTTGTGTGCTAGATGCAGTTAAGAAGTTTGCAGATTTAAACTCCGTGTTGGAGTCTGTTTTGCTGAGTTTAACTTATGTCTGGGAGAGGCCGTGCAAAAGACAGTTCTAAAAAGAAAGTGATCTTGGCTGTGTCCAGTATCATGAAGTTCCTGCTACCTGAAGGTGACAAGGAGAAGACAGCTTGGAAGACAAGGAGGAGCACGCCAAAGGAGCACCCCAAAGAAAGATGTCTTTGAACACGTGGAGAGGAACTCTGGCTGATTTTGGTGAGATGATCAGGACTGAGAGACTGAGAATTTCTGGGCAATCTGGGAAAGGACTTTGGACAATGCTGAGAAAGGTTTTAGACAATGTTAGAGTAATCGGAATTTTCCTTACATGTTTCTTGTGTAGTTATTAGGATAATTAAAAATCACTTTGCTAAAAATAAATTAATCTGCACTGATAGTCTTGGATTGGTTTGGTATTTTGGCTGAGAAGGCTGGGGTGTGGTGGTAAGAACCCAGGAATAGAAGTTTAATCTGTTTTCTAAGTTTTTCTGCAGTTTTTGGAGCTGGGAACTGAGAAGCAGCTGGCTAGCTTTTGCATATCAATGGTAAAGGCAGGATCAGTGAAAATGCTAAAGAGTGTATAGCCTGCAGGCCTAGGTGTGGCGCCTCAAGGTAAAGGTAAATAGCCTACTTGAAGCCTGCTTTGAGAGAGAAGCAAGCCTTTATGTGTTAAAGTAAAGGTAAAAAGTCTTTCTTTGGTGGCCACTTCTTTATATCCTGTTTCAATATGAATTCAATTTGATGAGGCTTCAGCTTGTAGTAACAATGAACTATGTTATTCAGATTAAACTTCTGACTTCTGACTGAGAGTAACTGATATGAGTGGGAAAAAAGAATTTTTTAAAAATCCTAGGAAGGAAGACAACAAAAATATAATGCACAACTCCACAGACTGAAAGAAATAATTTCACATTTTATATTTAATAAATGACATATATAAATACATGAAGTTTACTTACAACTCAATAGCTTCCTTAAACAACCTGATTTTAAAGTGTGCAAAAGATCTTGAACAGAAGATATATGGAAAGTTAATTAACACATGAAAAGTTGCTCAACTACACTTAATCACTACATAAAGAGCTACCAAAGCTACAATGAGTTACCACTTCACAGTGGGCTAGTTATAATGAAAAAGACATCTAGCAGCAAGAACTGGTGAAGATGTGAAGAAATGAGAAGACTCTGATGTAGTGGCAGGAATGTAAAATGATGCAATCACTTTGGAAGAATCTGGAAGTACTTCAAATAGCTAAACATAAAACTAACAAATGACTCAGTAATTTCACATTTTGGTATCTACCCAAGAGAAATGAGAATGTAATTCCACACAAAATTTTGCACAGCAATGTCACTGTGAAACAGGGCAACCAGAAAAATACTTTTTGCCTTTAACTGAAACACATACAGGCCTGCTTCTCCCTACGAAGCAGGCTACTAGCAATTCCTTAGCAATTGCCTTTAACTTTGACAGGACCCCACTATCTGGCTGCTTCTCTCTATGAAGCAGGCTACTTAGCAGTTACATTAGCATTTTCACTGTTCACCTTTACCATTGATATGCAAAGGCCAGCCAGCTGTTTTTCAGCTCCCAGCTCCAAAAACTGCAGAAAAAAAACTTAGAAGCACAGTTTAAACTTTACACTACTTTGCCTCAGTTTACCTTCTTTTAAACTCATGGGTTCTTTCCACCATCCCCAACCTTCTCAACCAAAATACCAAGTCAAAGCAAGTCTATCAGTGCAGACTAATTTATTTCTAACAAAGTGATTTCCTATTTACTATAAAAGAAACATGTAGCAAGACTCTGATTACTTTAACATTGTTCAAAACCTTTCTCAGCATTGTCCAAAGTCCTTTCCCCAGATTGCCTAAAAATCCTTAGTCTCCCAGTCCTGATCATCTCACCAAAATCAGCCAGAGTTCATCTCCAGATGCTTGAAGACAGGCTGCTCCTTTGGCGTACTCCTCCTTGTCTTTCACGCTGTCTTCTTGTTGTCTTCAGGCAGCAGGAACTCCATGGTGCCAGACCAGCAAAGTTCACTTTCTTTTCAGGCCTAACTTTTGCACGGCCCCTTCCAGACACAAGTTAAACTCAGCAAAACAAACTCCAACACGGAGTTCAAATCTGCAAACTCCTTAACTGCTTTCAGCACACATGCTGCCAGCCTGGGTCAGCCAAAGGCTGCAGGCCCCCAGGCCTTTGGCTCCATGGCCAAGTCCACATGGCTTACATCTTTACCCTACAAAATGGCTGCTTCCAATCTCTCCTCCATTGTAACTCTATCTGGACTCCATATTGGAATCCTCTCTTTCCACACTCTTTATGTATCCTAATTTCTCGCCTTACAGGAACTGTACCTGGACCATTACATCACAAAGAAAACAAAACTGTTTCACTTCTTCTTCCCTCATTGCATCTCCCTAAAGGGAAATTCCAACTAAGGTCATTCTCACATTTTAGCATACCTTCCTTGAAATCTGCAATCTTAAACAGGAGACAATGGGGGGGGGGGGTAGCACACCCTATCAACTGCAGTATTTTTCAAAATAGTCACAGTAAGTTTAGAGGAAAACAATGTCCAATGGATGAATGAACAAACATACCACATGATGGAGTAGCTTGGTATGCTGATGAAGGACAAAGTGAGTTAAGAATGTAGGCCTTAAGGGCCTTATAGAGGGACTGGGTGGGAAGCCTCATCTTTGATAACAGGAAACAGGAAATTCCCCACCCCTGAATCATACACCTGTGCTGGCCAAGATTAGCACCATTTGCCATTTGTTTTTCAAAAACCAGACAGTATCAGGTCAAGACTTCCTGTCCCAAATGATGGTGAGTGGCCAAAGCCAACCAGAGAGGAACAGTCATGGACCCTGCCAATCAAATGACACAACACAGAGTCACCACCCTCTCCCCCATTTTTGAATGAGCATATAAGCCTGTTTCCTATCCCTGGGCACCCACTTGTTCAGGACCCCTCTCGGATCATAGGGTTCGCCTATCTTCCTAATCTGACAATGAACTTCTTATTTTTCTGCCTGACTGTGGTCTTGATGTTGTATTCCTTCCTTGCAAAGACAAAGATCGAGGATCAAGCGGAGCAGTTTTGGGACCCAGCTCCTGGACCCCAGACCAATTCACTGGCACATGCCATTGCACAGATAAACTTCTGAAACAGAAGCTAAGTACAAACAGCCATAAAAGACCTTATATCCTCACATTTATGTGAAATGTTTCAAGTAAATATAGCTACAAAAAAGTAGATTAGTGTTTTCTGAGTTAGAGGGAAGAATGAAGAAGGCCTGGCAAAGGGTATATGGTATTTTTTTAAGACACAATGAAGATGTTCTAGGGTTAGACTATGATGATAGTATGTAAATACACTAAAAAAACCATTAAATTATATACTTTAAAAAGGTAAACACAGACCAGTGTTTAAATTAAACCAGTGTTTACATTACCAGTGAGTAAATTATGACTCAGCAAGGAATAAAGAAATTGTATATCCAATAGACTGAAATTGAAATATTTAAGCCTTTCTGCAAAAAGAACCCATTACTTTAATAGTTTCTTTTCTTTGCACATAATTTTTTATTTGAATTAATACAAATAATCATACAAAGATTACAAAGTCATATTTCTTTAAGAATTCTGGAAGCACTCACCTGTATGTGCTATATAGGGAAAGCAAGCAAAAAAAAAAAAAAAACAAAAAAAAGTTAAAACTAGTAATGTGACAGCAGAAGTAAAGAATAAAGCAAGGGAGAGAGAGTGGTAGTGAAAGCAGCAAGGGATGAGCCCAAGTAATAAAGATGGTTCATGTGTGATAAGTTGGTGGAAAAACCTCAGGGTATACAATGATGTAAATAATATATACATATGCAATAAATTATAATCTGAAATTTAAAAATATTATAAAACAGTTACATCTCTTTAAGAAATAAACTGAAAAAATATTTGTTAGTCTTTATAACATGCTTAGTTTATAAGTATGTCTTTGAAATTGTTTCATCATTTACTTATTTGCAAAGTTGACTAAAGTATTTTATTTGTATTCATTCAGTAATTGTAGTAATCATGATTGACAACTTAAACATATCGTTTATTAGTTGAATGAACCTCCACCTAGATAAAATTATCAAGAACAGTGGATACATATTACATTATTACAGACACTAGAGGTTTTAAGCTCTTCTGCTAGAATTTAGCATTAAACTTGACTAACAATGGCCATAAGGCACAAGGGAGAATTTAAGCTCTCTCTATTTTGATAGTTTCAATAGGGACTTGTGCCCAATATTTAAGGAACAAATGATATCAGTCCCACTTAAATTATTTCAGTAGATATACAAGAAGAAATGTGAAAGACAATCTTCCTTGTATTTCATAGAGAAGAGTTCCAGTATCTCTCAATAACGGAAACTGATGAGTTATAAAAGAGAATGCCAGCTTTTGTACCCTACAAGTAGTAGTTCTTCACATTAAAAGGTATGAAACCCAAAATTTTAATACATGAGAGGGGAACTCTGTGCTATTTGTTTGCATCTCAAGAATCATTAACTAGGTAAGTTCTTATTCATTTCCCAGAGAAAATCTGCTTACATCATGGAAATTAGGTTTCTCTAGCACTCTTGGGAAGAACAGGAAGCAATTGGAAAGTGTGTAATCTGTATTAATTTACAGGTTAATAATATAGGTTATTTATATGTAGAAATAATTATAGTTATATATATTCATAATGTAATAATTTCAAATAAAATAATTTCAAAATTTTGTATTGTAAAAGTTTCCTTTCTGTGCAAGCAGAATTATTATCTGTTATCTAATTATCTGTTGTAAATATAATTATAGCTTGGTTGTGATCCGGAAACCTTACTATGGCTTTTAAGATAACACAAATAACCTGAGATATTAAATATTTCTAAGAAAAATGTCCCCAAATCATTTTATAAAAGACTTAGACTAAGAGAAACTATTTGAAATTTATATTGATAAGAAGGTAAATACTCCAATTAAACAATGACAAAAAATCTGAAAAAATACTTCACTAAAGAAGATAAAATGTGACTAAATTAGCGTAATCAAAAATATTCAACATCAATCTTCAGAGAAAATGAATTAAAGTTGCAGTACAATGACACTGTATAGTTAATGGTGAGTGGGGTTGATAGCTCTAAGGGGTCATGAGTTCCAAAGTGACTGGAGTCTCATATTTGTTTCTGGGAATGTAGAATTTTACAACAGGTTTGGGAAAATCTTTGGCATATTATCATAAAGGTAAACAGAAACTAACCATATAACTCAGTCTTTCCTTTCTTAGGTGGTTATCTAAAAAGAATGAGAATTTATGTGCACACAAAGATGTATACTTAACTATAGTATTTTATTCATAATAACCAAAACTGGAAAGAAACCAAATGTCCATCAACAGGTGAATGGATAAACAAATTGTAGTAAATCCAAACAAGTCCTATTGCGGACAGCCATGTTCTCATTACTTCATTTCTGGCCTGCTCTGATAAGCTACTGAATGTTTGCCTAAAGGGTACAGAGAGAAAAGCAAAGTGTCTTTGGCTGTCTACAGAGCAATCTTCTTAATATACCTCTTTGAGGTCACACTTTGGCCACATTTGAGAAGTGTAGACAATACTTACTTTAACTAGTCTCCTGGTGAAGATATGCTTGTAACCATTTGAGCCTGAATCAAAACCTTCTTTTGTTACTTATTGCTTCATGTTTTCTATAAAAGTCTGGTTCTAAATAAACAGTACAGGCCACAGTACAGAGAGAGGCTGTGAGCCCTTCTGCCTGAGTCTTTCAGCTTGAATCTCAATCCTTGCCCTCCCCCTCAGGAACCATTCAATTTGGTCACAGCTGGCCCATAACATCCTATGAAGAAATACTAAGAAACAATAACAACATAATGGATGAATATGCAAAACATTATCTGAGCAAAACAAGACACAAAAAGTCATATATGATTCCAGTCATGTAAAATTCCACAAAAGTTAATTTGTTTTTTTACTAAGAGAAAATAAACCAGTTGTCTGGGTTCAGGAGTAGGTATTGGGACTAGACTGTCTAGAGATGAGGCAATCTTACTGGGTCAGGGACATGCTCTACATTTTGAATATGGTAGCAGTTATACCAGTTTGTGCATTTATCAACACTTATTAAAATGTAGTGTAAATACATGTTAATTTCATTGTATGTAAACTATATTTCAGCAAAATTTTCAAAAACTGAAGCAAACTATTCAAATTATAACAATTAGTTACAATATATATAAATGTACATATACATTTATTAACATGTTATATATGTAACATAAATATATATATGCACTTTAGTCACAACAATACAAATCAGTAAGAATAATCATCTTCCTTTAGAAGTATCACCAGTATAAAAGAATAAGTCAGTTTCCAAAGTATATTTAACCAAAATGAAGTACCAGTCCAAATTATATTTTAAAAGTTACATCCACCCTTTGGATACTCAAAAAAAGTCTTGATTGATTATGGATAAAATGTGTTTTTTAATTTGGCACATAATTAAATGTTCAGGAGTAAAACAGAACTTTTATTAATAACACTATATTAAATCATCTCTTCTAAGTTTGGAAATTTATTTGGATGAAAGCTTTTACACTAATTTGAATCTCTTATATCTATCCTTACTCCAATGCCATGTTACTTTTTACTCCCAACAAGCATTATCAAACATCATGCAGATTTTTAGAATAGTAATTAACTGATCATGTAGAAAAAAGTACATAATTCATATTCTTAGATGCCATATTTGTTGCATAGATTCTACTGCATTAGGTTAGACAAATGAAATGTCTTTCAGAGGATGAAATGACCCAAAACTGCTCTTAAAAAAATAGTCTTTTGCAATTACTTTAAGCAATGAATAAAGGTACTCCTGGATCTGTCCTCTAGACAATTCTCCCTAGTTAACTAAATTCTCCCTAGTGAATTAATATTTGCTACCATCAGTTTCCCAGTGGGATTCATTACATCACTTTTCTAGCCTCTTTACTAAATGAATGAGATTTACTGTTTCTATAAAAGTCATGAGCATTGCTTTCTATATTGCACTTGTCCAATTAAAGAACATAGTCACAATACCAGTTACTCATTAAAATCTCTGCTAATTTAAAAAGTTTGACTGCTAGTTTCTTCTTCTATTCAGATGAGAGACTAAAATTGCATGTATTAGCCCTGACTAATCAGTGTCATAGGTGCTTTAAAATCTCCTGATGTAACTGTTCAAACTAGTCTTTTAATTTTTTCAGTTTCCAAGTCAATAAGAAACAGTTTTAAAAATAACAGATAAGTTAAATGACTATTGCATTGCCTTTGAAGTTACACACAGTTCTATTTTTAATTCATTATTAAGATGGGGATTAAATGATGTAGTGTGTTTAAGCTTTCCCTTCTGCTAGATAAGAAGAGAATGTGAGGATGTATTTAAAGGCAAAAAATAAGGAGAAATCTAAAAATTGGAACTTTAACACTTATCTCCAAACTATAAGATAGTTAGAAATAATTATTCCTTCAATCTCACTCAAAGAGATTGAAGGAATCTCACCCATCACCATGGTTACATATTAACAGGCTGGTATTAGATAAAAACAAAAATGCAACAATTAATCTTAAAGTTGTGATATCTTAAAATGCATTAACTTAACTTTTGACCATAATTCTTCATGCAATGTAATGATGTTAAGCATGACATTTCCTTACAGACATTTTACTGAGAGAGAAGTATGGCTTAATATCTTAGCGGAAAAGAGAGACAAAGCTGCCACCTCACAAAGGTAGATAATCAATTTTTCACTAAATCAGTACTGCATTATATGAGAGAATAAATTGTTCAAACAAAGCAAAGCTCTATAGAGTGAAAAAAGAAATATGTCACAAAGACTATTTAAATTAATAATTCAGCACAATATTGTAAAAAGGGCAATCAATGGAGAATTAATATTAATACTTTTGATGGTTGCAAAGTGATTTTTCTTAGTCCTTTAAACCATATAAAGATCACTGTCTTTAAGCCATCAATTTATTCAGCAAACATTATAAAGTATTTCTGATACTCAAAATATCTCACTGGCTGCTGCAGAGTAAAGATATATCAGTTCAAGTTTGCTAACCCTCGAGGTTCATTTTTGTGCATTTTAGTCACTTACATTCCTATGATTATTTTGACTTCAAAGACTTCCTTCTTTGTATTTTCACTGTTATTAGATTCCATATACCATGAGACTCGATTCTTTCTTCACGACTCGGATATATCATGGACTATTTTACAGACATTTATATACATTAGACGCAGTGAAAATTCAACAAGATCAAGGAGTTTTATATCAAAAGGAGGCTATTAGCTTAGATAATAGAAAAATTTGGTCATAAACATCACGTGACGATTTTCCAAGTTCCTCAACTCCATTTTATTCTTTCTTCCCTGTTCTCAACAGCAGTTCTTCCAAACCATCTATAAAAGTCTTTGTTTCTTATTACAATGTCCAGCCGATCTCATCTCAACTCAGAGATCTCTTTCACAGCTTGCAGTTCTTCTGAATATCTTTCTAAACAAAAGTTTTTAGTTCCCCAAAACCCTTGATGACAGATGTAACTTTGTTCTTAAGTGATTAAAAAGATGACTAAAAGATTTGGTTCATGTTCATCCTATAAAGCAGCTTCCATTTATTTGTTGAAAGCTCACTCTAAATATACTAATGCCACAGGTCATTCTTTTTCTCCATTCTTCCTGG
>PVHY01010160.1:0-15000 GCA_004024945.1 Uropsilus gracilis
TGGCGGGGCGGGGCTGGCGGGGCGGGGCGGGGCTGGCGGGGCGGGGCGGAGTGCCCGGCGGCTGCAGGTCCGCGGCCCGTCGGTAGAGGCCTCCCTACCGAGGAGGTTGTGCGGGCCTTACCAGCTGGGGCTCCGAGCCACGGCTCCAGGCCGCGCGTGCTTCCCGGCGAGGTCCCGGCGCGGCCGGCCCAGAGTGTTCCTCACGCGCGCTCCTCCTCCCGCAGGCGGCGGCGCCTGTTCCTCGAGGTGAGAGTCCCTCTAGCCGAGGGCCCTGCTTGGGGGCGGGGTGCACGTGTGCGCGGGGTCTCACTTCCTCCTGCTCAAGGCTTCCCTGCAGCGGGGCTTCCCGCTGGGAGTCACGGTAAAGCTGCGCGCTGCCGTCTGCGCCCCGGAAGCTAGAGGAGCGCGGCTTGGGGGCGCCGCGACCCCCCGGGGGCTTTGTCTGCTTTGGGGCGGGCAGCTCGGGGAGCTCTGGGTCTCACGTAGCAACCGGGGAGGAGCGCTGTTAGGGAGCCTAGCCCGCCGCACACCCCGGAGGACGGTCGGCCTGGCGGGTCGGCACAAGTAGGTGTAGCCCCGGTCGCGGGGCGGCCAGGAGCGGTGGAGCTGGCCTGGAAGTCGTGGCCGGGACTAGGGCCCCGGGCGGGAGCGCTTCACCAAGGCCGAGTGAGGTGACCGGACCCCGCTCCACCTGGCCGCGTCGCTCCCCCAGTCCGACCCCAAACCTGTCGCGTCCTCCCGTCCCACGCCTCAGTTTCACATACCAGCAAAGTGTGTGCCCTTGTTTGATGGTCGTGGAGAAGAGACTCTCGAGGGATCTATCCTTGGAGGGGGTAGGAATTTAAATGCATCGTTTCCCTGCTCCTCTTGCGGCTACTTACCTGTCTGGCCGGCGTCAAACCTGCGGAAGAGACCTCCAGGCAACTTTTATTTTCTTTCTAGGTTAAAGCCTAAGGATTGAGGCCCTTCACCTCTATCCCGTGTGCTCCAAATGGGACTTCGCATGCTGCTTAGGTTTTTAGTCCTCGGTCACGCTAATACATTGTGTCAATCTAGGGCACGGATGTTTCCATGCAGGCGATTTGACAGCAGTCATCATACCGAGCTATTAAGAAGTGTGATGTCAGTGTGTTCTGGAGAGCGGATAATACATAAGCCCGTTCTTGACACACTACCTTACAAGGGAAAAATCTGAGGCCATCAGTAAGAGGCGTTTTAATTCACACACCAAAAATATTTTGTTTGGTTGACATCTTTCAAAATGCTGAAAGAGGTAGTAGCATATATCACTTTGTAGGTATTTATCAATATACTCAAAATGTTCCCATAGGAGGGAGAGTTTTGTCTTATTCCTATTCTATCACAGAAACCAAGGAACAGGATGTGATATAAATCCATAGTAAGTCAGAGAGCTCTATTTATAAGCTCAAACATCTTCTGAGACGGGAATAATTAGGAAAGTGAGGAAGGTAGTATGTTTATACCTTTGTTGTGAACCGTCATCATCTGCCAGGTTAAATAAGATACCATATACTTTTAGCAGGAATGCTGGATGTGTGAAATGATCAGTTTATCTCAGGTTTGGCAGTTAGGTAAATTTCTGTAAGACTCCAGTGTTTATGATTACAATTTATTCATGGGTGCTAACAATGTGATTCTATCAGAAGTCACTTAAAACAAATGATTAGATTCAAAATTATGCATAGGACCCTAAAGAATGAATTCTGAAATCAACAATGATCCAAATCTAAGCATATGCTTTAAGCTTTATATTATATACCAGAAGCTATATTTACATGGATCAAATCCTTTGGGAGTTTGTTTTATAATGGACTCCTATGTGTTGATCCAAAATATGGTTTTCTTTCCCTCCATTCATTGATTCACTAAGTATTATCTATGTAGGTCCTTTTCTTTGGTGTTGATCCCTAGTATTTTAATAAATAATTCTTGAAATGTTGCTAAAATTTGTAGATATCTTCTTTTGGCCCCAAGGAGCTCAAGGAATATTATTACTAATGAGTTTTAAACAACAACAAAAAGCACCTGTGGCCTGTCGTGTATGCAGTTGTTAAAATTGTACTGACTACTACTAAGTTGTAAGTCAGGGAAAGAAAAATTATAAATCATAAAGTTTTCTTTAGCCTGTGTCCTGTACCATGTTTTTTTTTCCCCTTAAAACTTTCAAACCAAAGTTTGGAGGACTTGAGACGATTGATGGAGTTTATGATGTTCTTTGAATTATTTTAGAATGTAAAGTTTTCCTTAAAAAAGGTTTTGCTACCCAATCTCCTCTGATCTGGAAAAAAGGTTTTGCTCATTATACGGTATTCTGGGCTAAGTGGTTTTATGTAAGTAAATTCATTACATTTTTATTTAAAATAAAAACCACATACCCCCCCATTCCAACCTGAAGTTCTCACTACAATGAAGTCAAGTATGCAAAAACACATCCCAAGTAGTCACAAGTACACCTGCTTAAAAAAATCACTGGTTTAATAAAATAGAAAAACATATTCATCCCAGTTATTTGTAGTTTTTTTTTTTTTCTTTTTCCTGGCTAATGCTTGAAATCACTGAAAACAATGGCTAGATCCTTGAATATCAAGCTATTTTTATGCAAAATCTTTAAGATCCACCTAAAAGTATATAAAATTTTGAGGTATAACAATAGAAGTTAAGATGTTAGGAAACATTTATCTTCAGCACTAACATTGTGCTGTAGGACTGAAGTTATCTAACCAAGGTCTAACTCTGTACAAATGCAGTCAATGTACCAGGACTCCCACAAAGGTTTTAGTGTGTCCGTATCCTGGGCAGAGGGGGGGAGGAGGGAGTGTAACTTCTGCAGTGATGCTTCCATTGCTCAAACCTGATTTAGTACTTTTTTTTTTTTTGAGACTAGGTATTGCTATTTTTGCCTGTGGAACCGCAGACTCACATTGCCCGGGATACCACAGACTCAAGCAATCCCCAGCCTCAGCTTCCCAGGTAGCTGGGATTACAGGCGCGTGCCACCACCCCCAGCTATTTTTTTGAAACTAGGTCTCGCTATGTGCCCCTGGTGGGACTCGAACTGCAATCCCTGACCCCGGCCGTGGCTTCCTAGGCTGCCACCTACAGGCTTGTGCCACCAGGCCCGGCCTGATTTAGTACTCTTATTGGAGATAGTTTTCATAACCCAAAACACATCTTATTAGAAAGCCTTGAAGGTGGTAAGTCATCTTCCTTTAAAGACCTTCAGTGTCCTGAAGATGAAGGTGAGGATCAAATCTGGGCGATATAATTTGGGTTCAAAACAAGTGGAAAGACAATTATAAGGTTTCTTGAGTAGCTTTTAGAACTAGTTTTAAAGTGATTACACAAACCTAGTTTGAGCAATGCAGCACCCTTTAGATAAAAGATTGGAAAGGGACTATAGTCTCTTTGTCATTGATTTATTAACAATCATGTACATGTATAGTATATGGGTATGCAGTATAGACACATTATTTCAGAAAATTATATTGTCAGGAATATGGTTGACTTGGATTTTATGACAGTTCATATTTGTTGCTATGATACAAAAGCTGTTAAGTTCTAGAATATGGAATTGAGCAGGAAAAATTAAAGCTGTCATGAGCTAAAATAGGATTGCTCTGTATAATTCTATAGAATTATGTATGATTACTATATATGATGTATGATTCTACAGAATCATCTCCACATTTCTTGAAATAGAAAAACTTCATATTTAATTAAGAACTTGCATTTTACCTGTATTCTGGTCAATGAGCAAGGTACTTACTTTTATGATCCTTATATTCTAGATAAGCCCTAACTTGTCATTTTTAGAGGTTGATGTAAATTTAGACCCTATCATAGAATCACTGTGTACCCCTATAAATGAACAATATGCTATCTGTTGAACAAAATACAGAATCATGAAACTCCTTATCTAGTGATTTAAACTCTTAGGATATTCAAAACCAGAATATGGGAGAGGGGACAGGAAATGAAAGAGGGAGGGGGCAGACATGTGCATTGTAATTAGTTGAACTCATTTGTGAGAAGAGTTTATAACTGCTTTCCCAAACCACCAACAAACAATTTAAAAATCAGAGGAAATCAAATTCAACTCCAACAGAGAACCAAAAAAAAAAAAAAAAAAAAAAAGAGAGAGAGAGAGAGAAAGATGTAATTAGCTGAGTAGGAATTTTTCTAAGAGTTCAGGTTTAATACCTTCAGTACTACATAGAGGGCCATGGATCATTAGTGATTAGCAGGGATCCAGACCGTAATGATCAGGAGAGATCAAGGCCAGCGGACAAAGATGAAAGAGCCTTCCTGCTTAAACTGAATGTTGCAAATACTGCTGCACTTACATAGGGAAGATCAGTCAGCAGACAAAGAAATAGGGCAAGAATCCCAAAGCAACAAATAAGTTCCTATCTCTCACCCCAGAATTAGATTGGATGTGGAGATTAACCAAGTTCGAATGAAATGAAAAGAATGTCCTCATTTCAACCATTTGTGCAGTTGGGAACTTAGAGTCCTGTCTGCTTTGAAGAGCTTGGTTTTTTATAGCCCAGAAATTAGAGAAGGGGAGATGCTGGGCCCTGGGTCCCCAGGGTAATTGAAGGCCAGCGAACAAGGTGGACCTATCCAATTCTAGATCTTTCCTGGGGAAAGACTGAAGTATTATTAGTCTATTAGAGAAAACAGCTCTTAAATTTTCTGGTATGGGTACAAGGGAGCATCAGATACTCAGTAGATGCTTAGTAGATGACAGCTATGGATCAACAAAGGACAGTGATGGTCACCTTTCCTTTGAAATGGAGGCCTAAACTATCATACCTGCTAATCTTCTATTGATAGTAACATGTTTTTTTTTTTAATTTGAGCCTATTGAATTTTGTGTAATGTGTATAACTTCAGGATTGGGTAGGGGTTCTTTGTATAGCTCAGCTAGCATAATAGAAGAAATATGACTGGTGTAGCCTGAAGCCTGTCTTTTTCAGATAGAGATGTTCCTGGTTTTTAGCTATAGGAAATTCATATAGGGATCTAGAATAAAGAAAAGGCAGAAAATTACCCCGATAATTGGGAGTATGTAGTAGAAAGATACCTGGAACAGATGTGGGGACTAGGTTTGCCAGGTACCAGCTGTAGTACTTGTGGCAAATTTCAGTTTCCCTCATTGACAAATGTATATAGTAATAATAATAACAACACTTACTGGATGGTTGTGCTTCAAAGGGTGTTAAGAGCCTCAACTGAGATGAAGTAAATGAAAGATTTAGTTTATTAAGTGCTGTGCATATGCAGGATTTTATATGCTTCAACACAGGCTTTATAGGTCAGAATAAGGTAAGACATTGAACTGTCCAGACATTTCTTTTTTCTTTTTCATTTTTATGATAGTGAATTTTATTTGAAATTTTATGAACTTTCCTGTAAGAATTTAAAGAACTAAAATAATTGATGAGACAGTTGCTTTGGGAATTCGTTAAAAGTAGTATGACTGCTGGGCGCGGTGGTGCATGCGTATAATCCAAGCTACTGGAGGCTGAGGTTAGGAATCACTTGAATCTGGTGAGTTCGAGACAGCCCTGGGCAACATAGTCTCAAAAAACAAAAAACAACAAAACAAAAACACAAAAATAAAGCAATATCACTAGGGGTTAATAGTTTGAATCATATAACCTCTAACTTCTTTTATAATTTATTTAACTTGTTAAGCCTTTCCTGTTGATGGATTCTATTGAATAATTAAATTCTTAAATGAGAGCAGTCAGATTCTAGAATCTTGAATCTAGAATGTCCAGATCCTTGCATCTTGCCTCTTATAAATTACTTCAAGATTCACCCCTGAGTGTTAAGCTCTTATGTTCATTTATTTCGCCCAAAATAATACAAATGAAGATGGAAACTCACCTTTCTGATTAATTTCACTATGACTACCAGAGATCACGAAATAATATAATCATCCTCCTTTCTCAGATTCATAAGAAATATACTGTTGTGACTCACTGTAAGAGATTTTATTTTATTTTAAACAATGCTTACTGACCTGTTGGCTGTAAAGGGACATGCTAGATTGCTTCATACTGTCAACCCAGGTCTTCAGCATTGGTTTTCCATAGGGGGGAACTAGTCAGACTTCCAGGCCTTAATTTTTGTAATCTCAGAAGTTCTTCTTTTCTTAGAAATGTTATTAATCTCCATCACTACATTCATGTCGTAGAGAAGAGCAAGAAGCTGGTTAGAGATTCATATGTTGGCTTAATTACAACATTTCTTGCAGTGGTTCTTCCCATAGCATCAGCTGGTTTTTCCTGCAGAGATAGCACCTTGCAAACCATTTAAAAAAATTAACACTTGTGTCTTTCATTTTTCTCCTACTTTATTTAGAGTACTTAAAAGGTACAACAGACCCCCCCAGGGGAAGGACAGTTTACCTCTTTGTATAAGGGAAACACCAGAACAGATACAGACATCATTACTGGTTCCTGGTTACTGGTAAACATGGAGCATAGCTCCTAAAGAGGTAGGGAGAATGGAAGGAGTGGTTTGGATTTATTATTGGTTGGTTTACACTTTCTTCTTTTGTTGGTTTTCAGAATCTATACTACTGGTAAGAGTAAAAACAGTACCTTTTGTCAGAAGTCATGGTTAGAGGGTGTTTTCTGGAAACTTGTATCATTCACCCAGTGATGCTTTATAAATTTACATTGTGTGACACACACACACCACTTATTTGAGTGGGCTTAATGTATTGGGTAAGGAGAAGGGACATTTGCTTAGATAGTCTGAGTTGAAATACTAGATTTGCTACTAACTTATTGAATGGTGGACCAGTTTTTTAATCTGCAAAAGTAACAGTATCTACTTTTTAGAATTGCTGTGCTTAAGATGTGTGCTCAACAGATGGGAGCTCTGTTGTTAGGCTCTGCAGCGTGAGGGAAGAATTTTAAAAATATACAAGGCTAACTCCACCTTCTTTAAGGAGCATGCAGTGTGGCTGGAAGGGACTGAATAGCAGAACCACCGTGACAGCACAGGGGAGAAGGGAAGTGCCAGGAAAATGCTCCAGATAATGAAGAGCTCAGCAGTCTGCCAAGCACTGAGGCACAGAAAGTTTTAAGATAGTGGTAGGAATATGTCTCTGGAATTTGCAAGCTGGGTGGGATTCAGGTCTGTATAGTGGAGTTGAGAAGGTGCCCCAAAAGGCAAGGAGGGATGCTTACAGTGCAGGGGGTGAAGTGTACAGAGTGAATTGGAAGCCCCAAGATGAGCCTAAGAATCCTCTCTCTGTTGTGACTGTGAGTTGGACACATATCTTAACTTCTGTAGTCTCAGTTTC
Source organism: Uropsilus gracilis (assembly GCA_004024945.1). Taxonomy (NCBI): domain Eukaryota; kingdom Metazoa; phylum Chordata; class Mammalia; order Eulipotyphla; family Talpidae; genus Uropsilus; species Uropsilus gracilis. The sequence goes on from PVHY01010160.1 coordinate 7,346, forward strand.
TATAGCCTTTAACTTGGTATAATCATATGTCATTAAATCAAAGGGATTAAATGAGATGTTTAAATGCCTAACATGGTATCTAGCACTTCACCAAGTGTAGGGTAAAATGAGTATAATTCATGTGGTGATTTTTAGAAGCAAGAAGGCTGTCTGCCGGAAGAGCTGTCTTACCTTGCATAGATGAGCATTAGGAAACAAACTAAAAATGTTTGGTTAGTGCTTATGGAGGGTGAGGAGGGCAGGCTTGAAGGCCGTGCTACAGAGCTGGGGCTGTTACAGGGTGTAAGGACTGTGGGGCACAGGGCTGTGCCATGAAGCAGGAGCTGAGGGTAGTGAGTCTCAAGACTCTGAAGGCCATCCTGGAGGGAGGTAGAAACTGCTTTGTGTACCTCTAAGGTGATAAGGGTCTCTAAATTAGAGTAGTGGCTGGGTTTATAGCCCTGGCTGCTAGACTCTTGAGTTTCTTTCCTGAAAGGAGCTTCAAGCTCTGCCATGTAAAATGAGGGAGACTTTCACTTGTTTGTAGGCCACTAATAGTTAGTATTATTTGCCCAGAGTAAAACTAGCATGAATTTACATCTTTAGAAAATAGAACTCTCAATATCCAGGGGCTATAAAAGGTAGAAAGTAACTTAAGACTAAATAAACCCTAGAATTGGCTTCATCTTAGAATCCTTTCTAAAAGCTCCTTTCTCCTTCCTTTTAATGCAGGCAAGCAGGACCTGTCACTGGTTTTCAGGGAAGGCACAAGTACAGATCATTAATGACTACATGCAGTTGGAGGTTAGGATCCTAGTACTGAGTGGCATTGGGTTTAGTGGAGAGGGTGCTTCCAGCAAAATGATAATCTTGATGACTTTATTTGGTGACAGTGTTCATTGGATGAGAAAATTCTGCCTTTTCCCTGCATTTAGAAGTGATTTGATTAAAAACACAAACCTGGACAATAATTTCAGAGACAAGGGAATTCTGTATTTTCTCTCATCTTTATTTCTCTCTCTCCTTTTTCTGTGATCATTTTGTAATGGGACTATAAATGGTAGGCAATTGTATTTTTAAAGAAAGTCATGCTGATGAGATGGATTCCAGTTTTAAATACACGAGTAAATAAAAAATGCTTATTACTGTTCAGTGATAGGCCTTAAACATTAAATAGGAAAAGGTAACTGACCTATCACAATTGCCTGAGTTTTGCTGAGCCCTCATTTGGCTACAAAGGCAACATGGTACTAAAAATAGCTCTGGGGTGTTATAGTAGCTAATTGTGATCATCCTCCCCTTGGAAGGAAGATGCACATGAAGGGGATTGTGTGTAGGGGTTGACAAAGTCAGGCAGGAGGTAAGTGACAAAGGAAAAGGCAGGTCCTGTGAATTTAGCGGCAAAGCAGGCTGTCTTAGCCCTGTCCCTTCTGAGCAGGGGGCGAGGAGTGTATTTTAATTTCATCTCCTGTGTTTAAGTCATCAACTGGGGTGGCAGATGAAACCTGATGTTATTAAGCTGGTTAGGATGCAAACATGTAAATTATATCCTGCTCCTGACATTCCTTTTCCCTTCAGCCTGGAAACAAGACTGAAAAAGAAGCCCTTTGCAAGAGAAGGAAGAGAAGAATGCAAAAGACATCCTCCCCCCCCCATACTTCCTCCCCCTCTCTGCCCTCACACACTTTTTAATGAGAGTTTTTAAAAAATATTAGTTTTGGACTTCTGGTATCCAAGTCACCCTAACATCACTCAGGATACTTCCTAGCTGAACCCCTACATGAAGGTTTGGACCAGAGGCAGGCGGCCCGGGCACAGGGCACAGCATCCTCAAGGGTCTCTAGCTTTAATTTCACTGAAGGAGCCTCAGCACAGACCCAATCTCCCTCCCCAATGGGTGGCCAGCACCAGATCCTGGGAGGGCTTCCTTGCAGGTTTCATTCTCACCCCCTCCTCCAACCTCTCCCCTTTCTGCTCCTACAGTGGGACCTCTCTTTCTCCCCCCCCCCACTTTTTCAATTAAATGAATTAATTACCAGGCATTTAACTTTTTGCCAAACTCTTTCATTATGCCCAGAGTTGTTACTGAGCAGCAAAGGGAAGTAATAACATTCGCAGTGAGGGGCAAATCCTGTTAATGAACAAATTAAAGTTCAAACAGTGATTCAAGTTCACAACCTCTGCGTGGCTCTTCTCTTTAATAAGAGTTATACATGTTACTTTCCTCGCTCTTTTCTCTCTTTTATTACTTTTTAAGCTTTTCATCAACACTGCTGGGGCATATTTGAGGCTCCCAGCCTTTCAGCCCTGACAAGGACTCGAGCAGTTATAATCCTGTCTTAATTTGGCAACTTTTGTAAAACACATAAAGGACCCAGGGTCACCTTTGGTCTCCAGGGCTCCAGATGACACTGTGACTTCCACCTCTCTTCTGGGCTTCGTGGGTTGCTCCTCGTGGTATTCATTCTGCCCACCCAGCCTTGCAGGGTGGGGTGGAATAGCTTCACCCTTGTTCTCCATTCCTTCTCCACCCCTGTGGCCTGCCCAGCAGGTCTCCATGCTTGGGGGGATAGGAACAAGGTGGGAAGGGGGAAACCTGGGGCTGAAAGCTGAGAGCACTTATGGGGATAGGATTTTGAGGTAGGAAGGGTACTGAGTCCCCTTTTACCCCCACATTCATTCAGTGCTTCTTGCCTGCCCCTGCCTCCTTGAGGCACCTTGCCAGGGACCTTGCTTGCTGAGAACCATGCAAGGTCCCTGGTCCAGGGGCCTAGGACTTGGGGAAAGAAACTGGGAAGGGGTTTGGTGTCCACCTACTTCCCCTCCCCCATATATTTTTCATCTTACTGTGGATTGCGTGGAGGTCTTTTTCACCCCTGAGCCTAGCTTCTTACTTACCACCATCCCCCGAGCTTGGTTTGATATAATCACCATGACAACTGCAATCTAGGAGCATACACATAATAGAGATGAAATAGACAAAAGATTAGCATGCCATGAAAAGTACAATAAGTTTCTTATTTAGCATTTAGATAACTGTCTTTCCTTCGGAGCAAGCTTCAAAGTTGAAGCCAGTTTAGACCAAGAGGATTAATTCTTTCTCCCGCATGCTTCATTGAATCTCTCATTACCAAACTTTGTCTGTATTGATGTAAGATTTGATTGAAGATTAGAGCATTTAGCAAATCTTGCTTTTCTGCATGTATCAGGTTCTTTCAAGCACGGATCGCGGTGCCCAGTGGTCAATACCCTTACTTTTATCCAGTGTCTGCTTCATTTAAACTTAATCAACTCCATCAATGAACTGGAACAGGGAAACGTCCCTGCGGTAAGAATGTTGTGCTTTTGTGGGATAATTCTTTGCTCTTTCCCGATCCTTTGGCGTTAAACCTAAAATTGCACTATGATGAACTTTTTTTTTTTAATCAATATGATAATGACAATTGGGCCTGCACACTCTGGCAGGACTTAGAGTCGAGCTGGATCTGGCCTCCATTACCAAAACAACTTCTGGTCCTGCTGTAGTCCGCCTCCTTTTGTGTGGCTTTAATACCTTTTCTTCCCTGACATTGAATATTGCTCAAGCTGGAAAATGATGCATCTTTGTAGGGAAGGCTCGTATGTCACAGCCAGAAAGTGAAGCAGACCGATTGGTTGTGTGAATTATCTGACTTGCTGCAGTGAATTATTTGCACTGTTTCCTTACCTAGTCAACAAGTTCCTGAGGTATAGCAGAGATCAATCAAAACTGACAGCCCGCGTGTGAAGGCTTTACTGTGTAAATCTGGCGTACTCATCCTGGCCATGCCGGCCCTGGCATCTGTATATCATTTTTATACTGCTACCAGTAGAGCAATTTCAAAAGTATTTGCAAGGAAAATGCGTGTCCCCATCTGTTCCTGGAAGCATAAATGTGCCACCTTCGGAGGGTTTTCACCGGTAATCATATCTTTAATGATCAACAGACTAGTGATATATACTTTTCCATAAAATGGGGTTTTCTTCACTTTATTGTGATTGGCTGGAATAAATAGCTTTTCCATATGTTAGGGAGATAAAATATAAGATTAGCAGAGGTCGTTTGTTGGATAGTAAACAAAAGAAACAACTCATTCCAAATAATCTTTGAAAAGAAGCAGTGACAAAATTAAGTTGCAATAACAGCATCTGAGGCCCCACGTCAGAAAACAGACCTTGTTCCTCCTTGGAAAAGGAGCCGTTTAAGAACAGAAACTCAGAGTCTTCTAGAGGACTCTGGTGGCTTATTCTCTCCCTCCCTCCTCAGTAGGGGAGGAAGACAGTAAGGGAGGGAGAGGAGCAGGATAAGAAGAGGCTAGAAAAATGTTTGTTTGTTCTACTTCCATCTTTAGGTCGTATTTCCTTTCCTTGAATTCACTGGCTCTTGGCTTGCCCCACTGCAGCAACCTGGGTGGGTGTTGGTCGGTAGTGGTGGTGTGTGTAGAAAGCAGGAAAAAGGCACCCTGCTGAATTTCTCTTTAGGTCTCCAAGGAGAAGGGAATGGTTCTTGTCTTTTAAAATAAAAGTTGACTTCCTCTGAGGAATATTTCTCTTCTTCCACAGCAAAGGATGAGCTTGAGTTTCCAAAGCCATGAAAAAGATACCACCAGATAGCAAAGGCCCATTGGGAAACTCCTAGAAAGTGGGAAATTCCTAAGTGTCCTTAGTGACCTAATCCCACCTGTATAGGTTATAGTCCAAAGACATTATCAGGCTGTGACCTCCATCCTGCTTCACCCCATGCACACCCAGAACTATTATGCAAGCCAAGAGCCCCCGCATCTTCCCTCAACCCCCCTATTTTTTTCAGATGCAGATACCCTTAATTTGTAGACACAGGGTTTGAAAATTTTGAAATTTGAAATTGGTGAGATTTGAAAATTTCTCCTCTAGGATCTCTGTCCAGAGAGAGGTTGCAGTTGACTGCCCAGCTCAGTTTGTTTCTAGGATAAGGAAAGAATCTCCTGTTCTACGAAGGACTGGCTTAGGTGTAGGACAAGTGAATCTGAACAATGCATTCACTTTTCAGACTCTCCAGGAAATAGGTGCAGGACTGTTTACAGCTGTTAGTGATTGAACTGGCTCTTTATTTGTATGTGCTGTTATTAATGTTTTTTCCTTCTTGGGAAAATGGGGAAAACTGCCATTTAAGAAATCTTGCCAGCTCTCAACCCCCACATTCCACAGAATGTTTTGCTCTCTCCAAATGTCTATTATCCTCACTGTAGGAGGAGCTAGTTTCAAAATGGGGAGCATGGTGTTCAGGTTAGTTACAAGCAGAAAGTCTTTATTAACATCGTAGAACTAAGTTGTTAATTTCCTCGCCCTAGAGAGTCACAGAAACAGCTGACAGGACAGTAGAAAACATTTCATATCAGGCTTCTTGCCAGAAAGAGTTGGGGAAGCTACTATTAAATGATTTTCTTTTCAAATTTCCTCTTAACAAACAAATATATCTTATTGGTTGGGCTGCACATCAGCAGGCATAAACTGTAAAATTTACAAGTAGGTCACATTTTGTCTGATCTGAAACCAGATTTACTATAAGTGTTGTGCCTCAGACTGAAAGGGCAGTGTGGTTTCCATTCTGTAAGGTGGATGCACTCAGGTCTTCAGTGTTCAGTGAATATGCTAGCCACAATGAACTTCTGGTATGTGCTATTTAAGAATCCTGAATTGAACTCAATGAAAAAAAATTGAATTTCCTGACTTCTAGGTCTTTTAGTTTGAAACCCATTTTGCTCTGAATTTCTTGTACATGTTTTCATAACATGAAAGGAAGCTAAAGAAATCCTCATCGATGAATTGTGTGTGGAAGGAATGAATGTTTATGATATTTGCTCTTTCCTTTCTCCAAGAGGATGAGGTTGTTGGGGAGTTACCCACTTGGTGCTCCTGTGCCCAGGGTTCCTGACTAGCCATGCCTGGAGCATGCTCTCCACTGGGGGAGGAGGAGACATTTACAGAGTTCACCTGGGGGTGGGGGTGGGGGGCTTAAGGCGCTGAACCACAGAATTGCAGGCACCTGAGGGTTTCCTAATCCTAAATTGAAGCCATTTGCAGCTCAGAGTCCTTTGCAGCTTCAAAGCTACAGACTCTGGACACATGCACATCCACAGTAGAGGTGGAAGTCCTGGCAACTGGAGGACAAGAATCAAAAAAATTGAAAAAAACGATACATCATGTTCTGGGTGAAATTTACCTGCAATGACAATCTATGGGTAAGAATGTTATTTGTTAACCGATTTTATAAAAACAAAAATCTCTCCCACCTTCACAGAAAATATTGAATCTAAACGCTATTTCAGATATTTGAAAACTAATAAGGTTGAATAGTTTGATAAAGTGTTAATTTGCAGCGCTGCCTCATGCAAAGATATGTCATATGTACTTTTCAGATGCCCCTTAACAAGACAGGTGGGCAGATAGAAAGGTTTTTTTGGATGGAAATTCAATTGAAAAAATAAGTTTAAGGAAATGGCTCTTTGGGTTAAGAAAAGTAAACTCAACTGATTGTTAAGACAAAATGAACTTTAAAAATGCCCCCTGGATCTTAAAAATACCAAGGAGTTTAAAATCACCAGAAAATGAAAACTGAGGGTCTTGGTTTCTATTTTTATTCTTCCTCACTCTCATAGCATAGTAATAATACTGTTGGTCACTCTTGGTTCTTGGGGATTTTCATCTGGTTTCAGAAGTAAACAGCAGAAATGCAACTTACATAGTTAAGAGCCTCTGTCAAAAGAACATTTAGTCCCTGCCAGAGTTTTTACAATCATTCTTGTCTGTGAAGACTGTTAAGTGATGTGTTTTAATTTTAGGTCAGACAACTGAATTAAGTTTCTGAGAATTAAGTCACTGAGTTTTCCCTACGGGGGACATAAGGGGGAGGAGAAAGGAAGCAAAATTGGTTTAACTGCGCAGCGGAAGGACTATTCCAGGTACCAACGAGGTAGGGAAGAAATTTGGATTTCTAGACTGCGCTGTTCCGCCAATTTTCTAACAATTTCATCACATCTTGAAGCGCGTTGTGGGGGTTCAGTTGCAGACGCGGAGCTCATCTCTCAGTCGCCCTTGACCAAAGGCACGGTACCTAGGTCTGGGTTTCCCTCCCCCACCCCAGCACAGACACCCAGAGACGCGCAGCCGACCGGGCGTCCCGGATGGGGGCTGGGCGATCCTGTCTCATCTGGACGTCAGGATCCTGGTGTTGGCGCCTTTCATCCCGCCGCGCCGCTGAACCGAGACAGGGGAAGTGGACCTGGCTGGTTTGGACCTGGCTGCTCACGTGACCCGCGAGCAGTGCCCTGGAGCCGCGGGTGTCGCCACAACTCCCCGCCCGGAGCTCGACACCGCTGCCCCTTGGGCCGAGCGCCTTCTTGCAAACGTAGCCTGACTCGCGATGGCCGATGCATCCTGGACCGGTGTCCAGTCCGACCCCGGGAAGACGATGTTGACCCCTAGGGCCCACCTAGGGGTGGGGTTGGAGTGGCTTTTTTCGCGCGGGAAAGGCTTAGGAGCGCAGTCAGGTCGCCAGTCAGCTTCGCCGCTGGTGAAGCCCGCTGCAGATGCGAGGGAAATGGGTGACATAAGAGATCGCGCCCCACTGCCCACACTCGCCCCGCTTCCAGTCCAGTCCACCGCCCCGAGGGCGCAGA
>PVHY01010160.1:20000-53085 GCA_004024945.1 Uropsilus gracilis
GCATGGTGGTGCATGCCTGTAAGTGGCAGCCTAGGAAACCGCAACTGGGACCAGGGATCACATTCGAGTCCCACTGGGGGCACATAGCGAGACCTAGTTCCAAAAAAAAAAATATCTGGGCATGGTGGTGTGCACCTGTAATCCCATCTACCTGGGAAGCTGAGGCTGGGGATTGCTTGAGTCTGTGGTACCCCAGGCAACATGAGCCTGCAGTTCCACAGGCAAAAATAGCGAGACCTAGTCTCCAAAAAAAAAATTGTGCAGATCTTATTGAATACCAGAAGTGATATAACTTAGATATTTAACCAGAGTATTTCCCACCAGTGACTAAAACCCATCTTAAATCATTTTGTGCATTTTCAGAGCTCTTTCTTTTCTGAAGCAATATTTGTGGCTTCTTATAGATAAAATTTTAAAAATTACATCTAACAATAAAACTAAGGTCTAGAAATTCTTCATCTCTGATAAATTTTATTATGACTCTCACCTTGATTTTTTTTAAAATACGTGTTACTTTGTTTAGAAATTATGAACTTTGTAAGAGTGAAAATCAGACTTTAGCTCTTGTATTTATTTATTGATTGAAATAATAGCCTTTTTATATCTGGGTTCAAATATCTTTTCTACTACTCATTCCATACATTTCAAAGAGAGGATTTGTATTGATTGAAAAGAGGAGGGCAGAGCTTCCTATGTGCCTCTGTGTTTGTATGGAATATTTATGCAATATACTGGCTTGGTTTTATTCTATAATTCCTGGCTATATCAATAGGGACTGTAATTTTTAGATTAATAGTTATAATTTTCATAAGGCATTCATAAAAAGTTATATGCTTCTGCTTGAAAAGAGGATCATTAAATATTCATTATTACCTCTCAAATTAGTTGTCATGCTCTAAGTAACAGTTGCCTGTTATTTTGGTAGTTTAGATTCAACAATATTTAGCTCACATCAGTAGAGGAATTTTTTTGTTGGAGAACAGAGAAATGATCTTAATACCCAATTGACGTATTTATGTTGACAAATTATTTAAAGGAATTACCGCTTTGTCAATAAACATGTATGTGTGTTCGAATAGAACTGTGTGGATTTACTGCTGCCTGTTTAATTACTCTATGATCATGAAAAACAGTGCTTGAAATGTTTATGAGAGGAAAAAATTGAAAATGTAAAGGTTGGGGTATTTTAGTCTTTTGCAGACACCTAATGTTGCCACGTGAAAGCACTTTTCATTTTGTAAGCAGGCATTAAAATCTTGCTTTTTCAGTGAAGCTAGATTGTGTAATTTGTTGGTTTCCCCCATCTGGTAACAAATCTGTCTTTAAGAAAAGAAAAAAGTAAGATGAAGGATTTTTATAAATATTGTTGGTAAACATAGAGATACTCATTTTGGGAAAATGTGAAGTGAAAATAAATAATACAAATGTTTTATTGTAAAAACAGTTTGCATTTTTCTTTCACATACCTTTGTGTGCTAGTTCAGGTATGTGAAGGCATTAGCACAGGCACATTTTCTTTTAATCACAGATAAGTCATTCCATACTGCTCAGTAATTTAAGTTGGTTCTTTTTCCTACACTCACCCCCCATAAATTTGATTCCAATTTCATCTAACTTTCGAGCTTTCTATCTTAGAATCAAATTGTAGCTGATGAACATATTTTGTACTTTTCCACATTGCATCTAGACTCTTCATAATGATTTTATGGTTTATTTTATTTTATTTTTTCTGCACAGAAGAGAGGAAAAATATATAGGTCCATGAATCAATCTAGGTAATGGGGAAGGCTGAATGTAATAAATAATACAGTAACAACCCTAAACTAATGAGCTGTTGCTAAGGTACATTTCATAGGCTCATCCTCTGTATAAAAAGTCACTAATAACCCCTTGGTGTAACCAGATGATAAAGCTTTGCCATAAGGCAACACCTGTGCAATTAGAACCGCAGATTCTTTTGCACGTTTCATTAATTTCAGGATTTTGTAAAGGCACAATGACTACACTAATAATCTAGTCTACTTGACTCCATGTCTACTGGAAACAAAGTGTCTAATTAGATAAAGGTAATTAATTAGAGATAAATGGAGCTAATCAGGCTCAGTTAACACTAATTCTCTGAATTAAGACATTTTGGGACACCTACTATCCTGCTGACTTTGATATTTTGCAGTAAGAATTGATTCTAGAGGAGTCAGAAATGCTGGCATTTGAGAATTGAACAGTCTTTTGATGGCATATTTGGGCATCTGAAGCTAAAGGAGAATTTTCTTTCATATTGTGTTATTTCACCACCTCTCTGTTGCAGCTTAAAGAATTCACTTTGTAGTTATTCCAATCTGTGTTAGCCTCCATATAAATTTTAATAACCTTTGCTATCATTTTTATTATCGTTTTAGCTCACCAATGGATGAAAATCACAAGTTGTTCTCCCTTAAATAAAGACTTAACTTGTTACATTAAGGAAATGTCAAGACTCATCAGCCTGTATCCTAAAATTCTGATCCTTTAAAGAGAACAAACACCTAAAAATCCGATCCTTTAATTCTGATTCTTTAAAGAGAACAAACCTCTGCTTTGCAGTGTTGGACTGAAAATTCAGTGATGTCGGGGAAAGAGCATGGGCTTTGAAGTCAGAAGAGCTGAATTCAAATTTCTGCTCTCTCTCTCTCTCGCTAAATGAGGGATCTTAGAAACTAGCTTAACCTCTCTGAGTTCCTTTGATTATAAAATGGAGATAATCTGGCCAACTTTTCTGGGTTGAACATTGAATGAGTTAGCTATGTGTAAAAGTTGGTTATTATTACTTGTTAGGTTCAGATTGAACCCATAATCTGGCACTGTTTCTTGACTGACCATGAGTTTAAATGTTAAAAATGTTATATTTTCATTCAACTTCATGATACTCTTTGTATATGTGTTTCAAGGGAGAGAGTAAAAATTTCTATACAAATAGTCAAGTGAGAAAGATCCCCAATATTCTTTACTTAGGTAATGTGAATTTATGTGCCTGGGTTTTCTATACTGATATAATTAATCCTCCTGGCAAGTTCTTCTTCTTCTTCTTTTTTTTTTTTTTGGAGACTGTGCCTCACTATATTGCCCAGGATACTGCAGACTCAAGGTGCCAAGGACTCAAGCAATCCCCAGTCTCAACCTCCCAAGTAGCTGGGATTACAGGCGCCCGCCACCGCACCCGGCTGCTTTTTCGAGACCAGGTCTCACTCTGTTGTCCCGGGTAGTCTCAAGCCCACGAGCTAAAGTGATCCCAAGCGTCTTGCCTCCCAGCGCTTGGATGACAGGCGTGCGCCACATGCCTGGCTTGGCAAGTTATTCATAAAAGACTAAAAAGAATGGACAGTTTGCCCCAGAAGTGAACTCTGGAGTATGGCTTAGTGTGAATTGCACATTTAAATCTTCTGCAGTATCTCTGAAGTACGCCCCTTTCTTTTTCTAGTCTCTGGCCTAACTTATCTGGACTCATGGTCTCTTTACTAATATTCCGACTTTTATTTCCTTTGCTTCCTCACAGAACACCTTTCTTATTCTCTCTCTTCTTAACGTCACCACGTGAGACCTTGTTAAACTAGACTCTGTCATGCAGACAATTGGAGCCTCTCTATCTGGTCCATATTATTTACTTACCCAGTCTATCTCCTGCCTGCTCCTTATTTATTTATTTATTTATTTATTTATTTGTTTGTTTGTTTGTTTATTTGTTTATTTATTTATTTATTTATTTTTTAGACTAGGTCTAGTTATTTTGCCCGGGGAACCATGAACTCAAGCAATCCCCAGCCTCAACTTCCCAGGTAACTGGGATTACAGGCACACGCCACCATGCTTTTTTCTCCTTTTTCTCCTGCTTTGACAACTCTGATCAAGAGCATTCTGGTCTGTGAAGGCCACACAGCAACTCTCAGTGGCCCCACTCAGATAAGACATGTCTAGTCAGGAATTGCAGCTTATTCTCCTTGTGTACAAGGTAAATCTTGCTCACTGTCCTCCTCCTCAAACCCCAACCTTAACTGAGTGTCTATCATCAGGAGAAATGGGGACAAAACAATACATGTATGTTTCTTATTGGTGAAGTGTAGCTTGGATTGGACCTGAAAACCTGCCAGGTCCATATGACTTCTGTTGTAATGCTGGGGGTTTTTCCCCACTTGGGGCAGGGTGGAGTCCTGGTCTGAGCCTTCATGCAGATAAGATTAACTTGATGAGAAGTCTGCTGGATGTTCCTGAGGCTCTGTCTCTGGCTTGTGGGAAATTAGGCTTTTATAACAGGCATTGAGGGAATGGTAAGGAAATGACCATTACCATTTCATGACAGTAGAGCCTCTAGCCAGCAACAATACTACTTCCTAAGTAAACATTTCTGAAAGGCTTGCACAAACATGGACTTAACTAGCATTTCTTAATGGAGACCTGTATTGGAACTTGTTGGTGAATGCTCTGAACAGGGATTTTTCCCTGGGAAATCCATGCTAAAGAAGTAGAAGCTGACTACAAGTGGACTGATGACAACCATTGCAGAAATGTCCAGTTTCTTTCTTTCCTTATATCTATGCCCTTTGGTAGCTTCCTCCCAACACTCGCTTTGAGTTTGGTCATGTGATTTACTTTAGCCAATGAGCCAGGAGCTAACAGGTAGCAGGCACTTAAAAATGCTTGAGTATCGGAACTTGCTCCCAGACTGCTATTAAAACATGGGGTCCAATATTTCCATTTCCCCAGTCCAAGAGTCAGCCAACCACACAAGTCAGAACCTAGCCACCAGCAACTGATCACAGCACACGTGACTCCAGATGAGACCAGCATTAGAATGATGCACAGAAAGGAGCTAAATAGAGAGTTAAGTTTTAGGGCCACTCAAAGTACAGCAATAACACATTGATATATTGGTATAGATCTATTTTCATTGATTACACTTAGAAGAAATCCATAAGACAAAATATTTTGTCTTTAATCTTGTAAGATATTCAAGCAGTAGAATAATGGTAGATTCAAGGAAAATGGGAACATGAAGAAGCCTTTCCTGTCTTGGGAAATAAGAATATACGGTCATTTTTATCATTTTGGGTTGATACAAATTAAAGTCTGAGCCAGGACTTATGGAGAGATATTTGATTGGAGTTGAAGATGTGCAGGTAAGGGGGTGCTGAAACTATGGGGTAGGGTGAGAATGCAGAGGAAAAAAAGAATGAAATTAGAGGGATTCTGGCAGCCTATTGGGAAAAAACTAAGGTAATCAGAGAAGGGTCATTAGGGTAGGAGGCACAGGAGGAGTCAGAGGGATTGAGTGGTCAGAGGAGCCAGTTGCTAGTGAGGGCAAAACAGTAATAAGCACTGATAATTGAAATGCAATTTATAGTTTATAAAACTCATTTACTACATCTCATTTCAATATAGTGACATAGAGTCCAGTTCTTTATTATGCCCATTTAGGCCAGAGTCATTAAGTGCCTTACAGATATTACACATCTAGTAAAATGACACATTCCAAACTCCTTAGTGCCCATTCTGTTTTCTTCTACAGGAGAACACTTAGAAAGTTGAGTCTGGCTAGAGGAAAGTCAGCAGGAACCTTTAAAGAAACAATTTCAGGAGATCTGGGGGTAAAAGTAATAGGAGTTGGGTAAGAGCGAGATTGGATGGAGATAATATAAGGATATGTGGAATAAGGAACGCTGTTGAATGCAAAGAGAATGATTTGGTAGGAACTGAGAGGCATCAGGTTTGAAAAAGAGTAAAGGTGGCCTACGCAGGTTTCTATATAGGAGAAAAAGCTCAGTGGAGAGAGAGAAGAAGAACATGAATGCAAGAGAGAAAAAACACAAGAAATGAAAATGAAGGAGAGCAAAATTTAAAAGGCAGTTCCTAAAATAATGAGAGTAAGTATGTGGAGTACAGGCAAAGGGAAGTTTAGGCTTGAGAGGTGGGCATAAGAAAGCATGGAAATGACAGCAGGATATTTTGAAGTAGAGAGGAGTTTACATCAGAAGCACTAATCCCAAGATCATTTCCACTCCAGGAAAAGCAGTTTGCCATCTCAGGAAACACCTGGCATGGATTTAACATAATAAGACAACAGAGAAGATGTCTACAACCGTCTTCATGAAGCATTGTCTTTCCTGGGTAGAGATATTTAATTTTATGATGAAAAAAACATTCCTTAGCATAAGTCTCTTTCTGTCTCTCTGTCTCTCTCTCTGTCTTTCTCTGTCTCTCCTACCACCTCCCTCTCTCCCTGTTTTCTGCTGGGCTAGAGAGAGGAAATCTGGGACTGGATAAACTGGGTCCAGTGAGTAAGTGACACCAAAATCTAAATATTTATTCACTGCTTTGCCAGGAGTCCAGCATTGTCCTGAGAAATAAATCATGTGCCCTCTTACATGGAACAGATCCCAATTAAAAAGTACCTGCTTAATCGGTTCCTGGAAATTAATCATCACAACTTCCTTTCAGTGATTTCAGGCTTCTGATTACTGCATCAAGACAGATGGTTCTGGGAAGCGTAACCTATTAAGCCTTAGGGCTTATTAACTCATCCAGAGATCAAGTTTTGTTTCATGGTGAGAAATGAACACAGATTGAAAAGAACTTGTGTAAATAGAATATAGAAAGAACAGAAATCACCAGCCAACTCCATTCACCCCAAGCTGCTGTTCATGCAAGTCATTCTGTAGACATTCCTGAATCTCCCACCACCAGCATGACCATGCAGCCGTTCTTGTAAGGTGCTACTGCAAGGTGTCTGTTACACTGTGGTGCTCAAGACATATGTGGATGAAGGGATGAATAGCTTCCCAACTGGTCTTTTCCCCCAGAGAGAGGTTCTCCCTCTCAGTGATCAGGATACTGTCTTCCGAGTGATCTTTCTAAAGCCCATTTTGATCTATGTAAAGTCTTTCAAGGCTCTTCCATACTTACAGGATCAAGTCCAAACTACTTAGCATGGAATACAAGGCCCTCTGTGAATCACTTTTCCCCTTTTCTCCCCTCTCCAAATCAGCATCTCATACAAAACCCATGTGTGCAGAATCTACATTGACACTCCATCCAATCACTTACAGCTGCTTCAAGGTGTGTGCGCCCCTGAGATATTTCACATTCTAACTTGCCCGAGTTATTTCTAACTGGAGTCACTCTATCCCATCTTGTGTCCACAGGGTAAATGTCTGTGTGTCCTTTCAAGGTTGGCATAAGTGACACTTCTCAAGTCTTCATGAGCTCCTAATTGAGGAGCCACTCTCTTCTCCATTCCCTCCCCGTACCCAGCTATGTTAGAGCACCTGTCACAACTGAATGACATTTATTTGTGAACAGGAGCATCTCCAGCAGATGAACATGTTCCTGGAGAACGGGGCCATTTGTGTCTGATTTTTTTCTTATATCTTCACACTCTGCATCTATTGTGCTCTTAAAAAATGTCTGAGGATTTGGGCGACGATTGCGTGAGTCCAAATTCTTTTCCTTCTACCTTTCCCACAAGAATTATCGTAAGTGTAACCGTAACCTTATCTCAGTTACTGTTTTTGGGAGACAGGAACATAATTATAACTTTTTTAAGTTACCGAGTTAAAACATCAGGTCTCAGAGTGAAGCCCTACAAAGGGGTACCCACTCCTTCTCTGCCTCTGGAAACTCCCTTATCTCCATGTCCAGTACCTGGGAGGGTGTGATTGTACCTACCCCTTTCCTCTAGGTGTTTTTGGGCAGAGGGCAGCTCTCTGATGAGTGTGCTCTGACACCTGTTTATATCTGACTGTGAGGTGTGGCCCAGGGGAAAGATGCGGATAGTTGTGAGGACCCTATCTACAACATGTCTTTTCTCCTTTATCTTATTTATTTATTTTGAGACTAGGTCTCGCTATTTTTGCCCATGGAACTGCAGGCTCACGTTGCCTGGGATACCACAGACTTAAGCAATCCCCAACCTCAGCTTCCCAGGTAGCTGGGATTATAGGCATACGCCACTATGCCCAGCTGTATATTTTTGGAACTAGGTCTCGCTACGTACCACTGGCAGGACTCGAACCGTGATCCCTGGTCCTGGCTGTGGCTTCCTAGGCTGCCACTTACAGGCATGCGCTATCATGCCCAGCTGAAGTAATACTTTTAGGTTGCATGAGAAACCATCAGACTGACTTGAAGGTGGTGCATGTATTATGGTGCTTCTTTGGGAAGGGGGCTTACCCTGTCTCTTACTCATAGAGACAAAGTCAGTTTTTCAAATAGGAGATTGAGGCAAAACAAGGAGCTAGACAAATGTCAGCAGCCACTGCCTTCCACCTTGGAAGAGCATTTTCTGAATTCCTTTTCACTGGATAGCTCAATCTTATATTTCCAAGTGAAGTTACCAAAGGAAGAAGATCCTAGCTACCTAATCAAATTTATGCTAGGAGCCAAACTCACTGCTTCTTGGGTGATTTCTGCAGAACCCAGCTCTTTCGTCTTGCTCTAGTATAGACATGTGTTTCAATGAATAGCAAGACCCTTTCCCACTGTTGTGAACTGACATTATCAAGGGCCAAATTTTAAAGGCCAGAAAATGCTTGAATCCTGAAACCTGCTATGGCAACTGAGCCAGGCCCCATATACTGAATTAGGGTTCAAATGACCTTTTGGTTTTGGTTTTACAATTTCCTTGCCATTTATTTCGGAGGATTTGTAACTTAGTTCTAGCACCTCTTACTAAGTGAATGATCCCATTGAGCTGTTATTTAACAACACAGAGATAAATGGCAGAGACAAAGAGTTTATTGGAAATACTTTTTCACTAGAAAATATATTCTCTTTCTAGCACATAGTGTATGTAAGCATTCATCTCATAGGCCAGCAGAACAGGTGAAGGCACTGTTGTGAGAAATTTAACTGCTTTATGGTTGCCAAATATTTAATACTTTAAAGAGGAAGTTCTAAAATTTAATAGTTGATTTTATTATTACTCTTTGGCTATAATTAACTAGGGATGCACTTTAAACTGCTTTATTCTGGCTGTTGAAATGGATTTTATGGTTTACACTGGGGAAAACAATTCTGTCAGACCATGGGCCTTTCCCTTGGTGCACATTATTAGAGTCTTTTTAGAGACAAGCAAGCAATTTTACTGTCATTGGTCTTGTTCAAATAGAGTATGTTTATCTATGCAATACTCTTGGGAAAGGGTGTCAAAAAAGGATCACCCGTTAGCAGCTGACATAGTTCCTGCATATACATCCAGAAAGCTCTTCCAACTGCAAATGAACATATATATTTCATTTTTTATGTGGCTGATAAAGTGTTATAGCATTAAGTCAAAAGGACATATTTGTCCCATCCGAGTTGAGTATCGAGCTAGCACTCACTTTTAATATAAATGAGAAGCCTTCACCTCCACAGAGATGCTCTGGTAGAAACCAAACAGACAGTGAGGACCTAGGAAGAAGCAGGTACACAATGAATGCTGACTCTTTTTTTTTTTTTTTTTTTGAGACTAGGTCTCGCTATTTTTGCCTGTGGAACTGCAGGCTCATGTTGCCCGGGCTACCACAGACTCAAGCAATCCCCAGCCTCAGCTTCCCAGGTGGCTGGGATTATAGGCGCATACCACCATGCTCAGCTATATTTTTTTGGAACTAGGTCTCGCTACATTGCCCCAAGAGGGACTCGAACCACTATCCCTGGTCCCTGCCGTGGCTTTCTAGGCTGCCCCTTACAGTCATGCGCCACCATGCCCAGCCCTGAATGCTGACTCTTTAATGGATGATTTTTCCAACATATCTGTATATTCCCCATCCATCTTCAGACTTTTAAATACCTAGTGGACTATAGAGAAAGCTAAGTCTTCGTGAATATTTAGTTTAATTTGTGTATTTTATTTCAAAAGCAAAATTCTCATCTATTTACTTTATCAAGTGGAAGCATCCATTACAAAAAATATTGACTAACGAACAATGAATATGCAGCAGGCACTATTCTGGGCTCTTGCCAAAGGAAAAAAACAAAACTGTGCAAGAGTGACCAGATGCCTGCCCTCAGAGAACTTACCATCTGGTGAGGATGATAAACATATAACGAGGCATAAAATCTAGTCTCAAATCAGAATGCTATGGAGATTTTGTGTTGAAATCAGATCTGAGTTCTCAGTGTTTTGCTATCTAAATTCTATGTGGCAAGACCTACTTTCAAGAGTTGGATAGTACATTTAAAAAGACGGTGTAGGAACATTTCTTAAAACAGTGCTCAGGATGAGATAAGAGATCAATCACCTAATTGAATACATGAGGAGGATCTAGTGTATTTAAAGTTCGATAAGGAAGCTGGTGCACGCCTGTAGTCCAAGCGCTGGGAGGCAAGAGGCCTGGGATTGCTTGAGTTTGCAGGTTCAAGACTACACCGGGCAACAGAGCAAGACCTACTTCTTGAAAAAAGCAGCTGGGTGCGGTGGCAGGTGCCTGTAATCCCAGCTACCTGGGAGGCTGAGGTTGGGGATCGCTTGAGTCAGTGGAATCAAAACTACCTTGGGCAATGTAGCCAGACCTAATCTGAAACAAAACAAAACAAAAAAAAACCAAAAACATACACAAAACGATGAGGGTGTCCCAGCGTTGGATTCAGCTTTCATGTTTTGAGGTGACACCACAGAACAGGGACCAGTCATGGTGGTCATTTATTTGAAAGCATAAAATGATGGTTTACTAATTATTTTCCCAAAGTCTCGTCTGCATATTTTCCTGCTTCTTTTCTCTGGCAGAGTTGTCCTTGGGATCTTTTCAAGTAATCGCTCACAGTGGATACTCACCCTCTCACTTCACCTTCCAGTTTTACGGGAAGTTTAGTTTCTCTCACAAAGTACCTGGCTCCTGGGGTTCTTTTTCACCTCCAGAGACTTAGCTCTCTGACTTGGGATAGCTTACTTTACGTAGATTTATTGACCACTTGCCATGTGCCAAACTCAGTCCTTTATAACCCAGGAGGTTGAGGTAGTTTTTATCATTTGCATGTTTTTAAAGATAAAAAACCAGAAACTCGAGGAGGTTAAGTACCTTTCTCAGGGCTAGAAAGCTAAAAATTGAAATATGCAGAATTTGTAAGTAGTTCAATTATAGTTTCAACCTGTTTATTGAATGCCTACTACGTTCCAGACCTGTGTTAGGGTAGGTGGTGATTATACACCGCTGACAAAGACAAATACAGGGGAAGCAGCCTAACACTTCGTAGAGTGAGCCTAACACTTTCCGCTGTGAAAGAGTGGAGCTGAGGAGAGTGGGAATGTGCAGGGGGTGCAGGGCCTCCTACTGGCGGCTTCTGTGAGGAATACCATGGATAGCTATAGGGTGAAGAAGGCCAAAGAGTGTTGGGGGAGGTGCGTGGTCCTGGACTCAGAGACTCAGAGGTGGTCCGAGGTGGATGGAATGGTACGGATAAAGATCTGAGGCTGAAAAGAAAATGGTGTCTTCAAGGAACTTCAGAAAGACAATTGTTCCTGGATGTCAAAAATCAAAGGGTCGGCAGCGCACGGTGGCTCGTGCCTGTAAGCTTCAGCCTATGAAGCGGCCGGGGCCAGGGATCGCGGTTCGAGTCTCGCCTGGGGCCCGTAGCGAGACCTAGTTCCAAAAAAATAGCTGGGCGTGGTGGCGTGCGC
Organism: Uropsilus gracilis; assembly: GCA_004024945.1. Classification (NCBI taxonomy): domain Eukaryota; kingdom Metazoa; phylum Chordata; class Mammalia; order Eulipotyphla; family Talpidae; genus Uropsilus; species Uropsilus gracilis. The sequence goes on from PVHY01010160.1 coordinate 31,630, forward strand.
CTGTAATCCCAGTAACCTGGGAAGCTGAGGCTGGGGATTGCTTGAGTCTGTGGTACCCCGGGCAACGAGAGCCTGTGGTTCCACGGGCAAAAATAGCGAGACCTAGTCTCAAAAAAAAAAAAAAAAAAAAATCAAAGAGTCAACTCACAGAGGACAAGATAGGCTTTGTTCAAGATATGGACTGTATCCTAATCTTAGTAAGAAGCCATTAAGGGACTTAAGAGCTGGGAAGTGATTTAATCACATTTGAAGTTTTGTTTTTAAAGCTCATGCTGACTACTTGTGGAAATGAGTGGGAATGAGGACAACTAAAGATGCAAGAACACTTAGGCTATTGCAGTAGTCTGATAGGAAATAATGGTAAATTGGATCAGGGTGGAGAAGGGAATAAAGAAAAGGAAGTAGATTCCACAGATAGGAGGTAGAACTGTTTTGTTTTTTTTGGTTTTTTTTTTGTTTTTTTTTCAGACTAGGTCTCGCTGCTTTTGCCCGGGGAACTGCAGGCTCACGTTGCCCAGGGTACCATGGACTCAAGCGATCCCCAGCCTCAGCTTCCCAGGTAGCTAGGATTACAGGTGCGTGCCACCACACCCAGCTATATTTTTTTTTGGCACTAGAGCTTGCTACGTGTCCCCAGCAGGATTCAAACCGCGATCCTTGGTCCCTGCTGTGGCTTCCTGAGCTGCTGCTTACAGGCCCACACCATCGTGCCTGACAGGAGGTGATTTTAATTAAATAATTTGGAATACTTCAATTGCAAGTAATAGAAACTGACTTTAAAAAGTAGAGGGCACCGGCTGCAGTGGCTGGCACCCGTAATCCCAGCTATTTGGAAGGTGGAGGCTAGGAATCACTTGAGTCCATGGGTTTAAGACTACCCTGAACAACATAGCAAGACCTAGTCTCAAAAAAATAGCCGGGCATGGTGGCATGTGCCTATAATCCCAGTTACCTGGGAGACTGAGTCTAGGGGTCACTTGAGTCCATGGGTTTGGGACTACCCCACGCAACATAGTGAGACCTCGTCTCTAAAAAAAATAGAGGGCATTTTTTGAAATGTGTCCCTGTAATGTGTGGAATTAAGATGGGGGGGGCTGGGCACAATGGCTATGCCTTTAATTACAGCCTAAGGAGCATGAGGCCTGAGGCTAAGAATCTCTTGAGTCTTTGGGAGTTTGAGACATGCCCGGGGGTTGGAGACCCATCCAGGGCAACATAGGGAAACCTATGGTCATGGTGGTGCATGCCTGTAATCCCAGCTACCTGGGAGGCTGAGGCTGGGAATTGCTTGAGTCCATGGGACCCCAGGCAACATGAGCCTGCTGTTTCCAGGCAACACAGTGAGACCTGGTCTCAAAAAAAGCAGCTGGTGCATGGTGGTGGGCACCTCTAATCCAGGCTACCTAGGAGGCTGAGGCTGGGAATTGCTTTGAGTCCACAGAATCCAGACTACCCGGGCAACATGGTGAGACTTAGTCTTAAAAAAGAAAAAAAATATGGGTTCAGGCAGTGCTCCATGGCATCTCTAAGGGACTGGTTTCTTTTGACTGTTTCCCTCTGCCATATATGCCATATATGCTTTGTCATCAGAGAATGACCCTCATACTCTCAAGGTGGCTGCCAGTGCTCCAAGGTTATGTGTTTCTTCCTTTACATCCTATTTGAAAAAGAAAGTCCTTCTGTTTCAGTCTGTGTCTCAAGACTCACTTTGACTGGACCAGTTTATAGCTCATGCCCACTTATGAACCAGTTACTGAAGTGAGGAAAGCGGATATCTCACTAACTTGGAGCTTCTAGAACTGTGAGGTAAGTTTTCCTGAAAACATAGTTTACCAATGGAAGTAGAGACTTTTGAAAGGGTGAAGAGGGGACTAAAAGAGAAAACCTTTAATGTTTTCTCTGTCAGAGGATATAATGTGAAGGTTTAGGGAGATGCAAGGTCTGGGATTGCTCGTTGTGGTAGTGAGCAAGATAAGCAATTTTGTGGAGGAAGATGATAATGTTTGCAGGGTCTAAAAGCTATGTTTGCAGAGTCTAAAAGACTTCTATGGGAGATGTTATCCAGGCAGGTGGCAGAATCAACCTGCAACTCAGAACACGGTCTTAGCTGAAAACAGAGATTGTGTGTTTTTTTACTTACCTGACACCAAAACTTGTTCTTTTTATCAGAATGTATATTTGCATCATTTTAAAAGTCTCTTCAGTTGTTGCAGCAACTCTCAGTGACCAGTGTTCATATTGTATATTGTATATCCATACCAATCACATATTCTTGGGATCTGAGGGAAGAAAGTTAGACTTGAGTCCTTATTCTTAACTTCTAACATACTACTTTGCTCTCAGTGATGGAAACAGGAGGGGTTGGCTAAGATGGTCACTCAGTCAGTCAATTTCTTATCCAAAGCAGAGGGTTGCTCTGATGAATTCTCTGTTCCCCAGGGATGCTGATACTTGGGTCTAGACTGCTCTTGAAGGAACATAGTCCTAGAGGTGAGTGTTCCTAGAAGTGGGTGATCATGTTGGACACCATGCAGGTGGGGAGAGAAGCAGCCAGAGCCGGAGACAGGAAACTGCTAAGTAAACCAAATGACACAGGTGACCTCTAGTGGGGTTCATGAAAGGGGATTATGGGCCTCTAGAACCTTCTCTTGCCCCATTCCTGCTAAGCCCTGTTCCTTTCTAAACCACCTTTGACAACATGACAGAACTGGGAAAGGCTGAAGTGAAGTGAAAGGTGTATGATTCTTTGTTTTTTTTCCTTAATCAAAACAGAAATGCTAGTTGCATACTGTCATTTTGTATTATATGTGTCTCTTTGTTCCCAGTAGTATGGATAATTAAGAGCTAAGGATAAACCCTCTTTTAAAAGTCTTTTTTCCCCCCTTTTTTACCAAAACATAGCATCCATATCTCTTTCCTCCCCTCAGTGAAGGATATAAATAAGCATGGGGAAAACAACCCCACACCATGTATTAAATAAGCAAACCTTTGAACTACCCTATATTATTTAGTGCTATTCCCCCTCGCCCCCAATCAGTCATTGATCATAATGGTCAAAATAATCCTTGGCAGTTTCTCTAAGCTTGCTCATTATCATTCAATATGTTCAACAGAATTATTAAATTTAAAATAATATGGTGCACCTGGTTGAGATGACGGTGAGAGATTTGGCTTCCTGTCTCTTTGTTAAGGATGAATTCAGCCCAAGGGTGTACTATGAACTTGGCAAATAGCATTATAATAGTGAAAGAATATTGCCTATTGGGTAGCAGGAGTTGATGATTAAATTTAAGTGTGTACTGTCCACATAAAACAAATAATGCTCTTTTTTCTAAACTTTTACTGTGAACATTCATCACTGATGCTGAAGATGCACAGTTGCTAATTATTGTGTTTTTAACTTGTAATATACTGTAAATTTTGTATAATACTACTGTGACCTTATACAGAATAGAAAAGATGACAGGAGGCCTATAATTATTGTATGGGAAAGAAATGCCTATAATTATCTACTATTTTTAGGACCAGCATGCATGGCCTCTTAATTTACATAAGCTTTAGACATTCACACATTTTCTGCCTTTGCTTGTGGATGATAAATTTTGCTCAAATGAAATCAGAAGACATACTGTTAGATGAGGAGTTAGCCAACTGGGAGCTTGATTACAATGAACAACACAGGCTTTGGTGCCAGCTAAAAAAGAGAGCATTTATTTGGATGGAATTTGTTTAAGGCAAGATTCAAAACATTAAAAAAAAAAAAAAAAAACCCACCATATTACTATATTGGGGCCTGATAACGTGTGATTATTTTTTAGAGAATTGGTTAAATTATCTTGTGGAAAAGCATTAACCTAACAAAGAGAAAACCTCCAGGATATTTATCACATGTATGGTGATTATGACAGCATGTTCTTATTAGAGATGAATATTTTGTGCTCATTAAGGTTACCCCCTTGAGTGCTCAAGGATGCAAAGTGCATTGCAGTAAACTATTGTAGTTCTATTGTCCTGTGAACACTTGCTGATGGTTGGGGGTTTCATTCCAAATTAAGGGGTCTCTTCAAAACACTCTGCCAGGCAGGGCTTGTAACAGAGCCTCTGGGCAAATGGAAGAGACAGTGAAGTTTTCAATTCAAGCACTCCAGGGTTAAGCTACAAGAAGAGTGGTAACAGGGCTCCTTTGGTGTCCTAGTGTGAGATAGGTGGGATATAGGTGGATTTTGGCCCCTGGAGAGTTTACAGGTGACCCTACTTGATGGAAATTCAGTGCATGAAATTCTAACCTGAAGCTATAGGCAAACTTGAACTTCCTACTTTATTAGGGGATTTTATTTTGTTTATTTATTTATTTATTTATTTATTGCCAGTGTGTTCATGCATTTATTTTGATCCCTTTGACCATCCTAAGTCATTTGAAGTTCCCATTTACTTTGCTTACTTGCATTTGACCAGGGAGAGTCTCTCAATATGCAAGAAAAAAATGGTAGAGATCCACAAAGAGGCTCAGGAGGTTTCTTGAACATCAAACGTCTCTTACAAAACATGATGAGTCAAGTGTAAACCAATCAGACACATGAAGCCAAATTTTCTTGACAAATATGAGTTTCTTGAACAAGGGGTGGCAATTGGGAGGGAAAAAGAAGAGTGGGGAGATCTTGGGAAAACGTGCTGAATTTAGCTGATCACAAAGTGTTATACAAAGATTTCTTGAGACATGAACTCAACCAAAGCTGGATTCAACTCAACGCTATGTTTATGAAATCTGGTGCTAATATTTAGCCCAACTGGTGTTTAGTATTTGCCTAAAGTGCCTCTGCTATAGGACCCCTCACCATTAAATTTTACATCATAATTGACAACATAGGTATTCTTGAGGGCTTTTATTCCCCACTCCACCCCCACCCCCCCAATCAGAGTTCTTTCTATACTTCTTGCTCAGCAAATGTGATTTATAATCACATCTAGAATTCAGGAACCACAACTAAGGCGAGCATACAAGAGTTCCTGTAGAAGAAGAATCTAAAATGAGTATTGGAAGATATGAAGAAAATATGGTCATAGAAATATGATCATTTGTGGAAATATGGTTAAATCAGTGGGGAAAATGCTTCAAATATAGCACTGGTCCATAAATTAATATAAGGGGATTTTTATACTGTAAAAATAATTCAAAGCGATAACCGCCCCCCCCCACCTCCACCCAAGTAGCAAGCTTTCCTGAAGCATCTATGTGACTGTTTATTTTCTATGGCTTTCACAGCATGAATATTTCTTTTATTAGTTCACTGAAAATTACACATATACAACTATAATTTAGAAGGTGCATAAAACTAAGATGTAACTTCTCCCTCCCTTCTCCAACTTAATAGTTTAAATGAAAGGTATGACAGAAAAACATAAAAAAATTTAGAGGTGGTGGGTTTACTAGGATTTTTAATGATCACTAATTTTGAGTTACCAGGGGTTGGCAGGATATTTATGAATGCATCATATCCAAGGACTCAGACCCCCCTATAGACATTTAGATTGGTCAACTTATTGTTTTTTCAGCATGTATCTTTAAAGGATAAGACCACCACCTTTTAAAAAAATGTTGTCACAATGCCATGGTTACTCCTAAACAGTTTTAACACTTCCTTAAATCATCAACTGTCAACTAAGTTTTCTATTTCTCACAGTTCTTCCTACATTTGATTTGTTTTCCTTCCTTCCTTCCTCCCTTCCTTCCTTCCTTCCTTCCTTCCTTCCTTCCTTCCTTCCTTCCTTCCTTCCTTCCTTCCTTCCTTCCTTCCTTCCTTCCTTCCTTCCTTCCTTCCTTTCATTTTTGCTTGTTAGAATTGGCATCCAGAGAAAGTCTACCTACTGCTTACATAGTGTATGTCTTAAGTCTGTTGATCTGCAAGCTCCTTTGCCTCCTTATTTTCTTTCTTCTTAGAATTTTTTTTGTAGAAATCATTCATTTGTCCTAGAGAAATTTCCATATATTGGGTATTACCAACTGCAACCTTGTGGTGTCACTTATCATATTCCTCTGTCCTCTGTATTTCCAATGAACCTTAGTGAGATCTAAAAGCTCAATTAAATACAGATATGGGTTTTGGCAAGCTTGTTTCAGCAAGCAAGTAATGTCTCTTGTTTCTCTTTGTGATGTTAGCAACTGTTGGTTATCATAACTTAAATCTATTATTTTATGGAGAATTACAAAGTGGTGGTAATTCTATCACATCATTCCCAATTTTCCACTAGACTAATCTGTAGTTAAAAACAATTTACAACAACAACTTTCCTTCTTCAACTATTTGGTTGATTGGACTGGTTTAATGACAATCTATTTGTAGGATTCTCTTCCTTTGTGGTAAGATACCTTGGACTTTTCAGGAGATAGACATCGTTGTAGATTTTCAGTGAGTTACTGGAGTGCAGATATCAGCATATTGATTTCAGCATAGTGATATCTGCATGCTCAATTATTTAATTTATTTGTGGATGGTGAATCTCATCTCCCTTCACACTTTTCTTACCATCATTTTTACCTTTGAAATGGCAAAGATTCCTTCTTTGACCTATGTTGGAGTTGCCTTCCTCCTTTTCAATGTATGTGTATACCTTGTATACCTTGCAATTTAAGGGTAAGGTCTTTGATTGCTTTTTTTAAATACTTCACACTCAAGGCAGTACTAAAACATTGTAAGAGTTCAATAAGTGCACATTGTCTGCAGAAATGAGTAAAGGACTTGTGAAACCTGGTGGAAAGCATTAGTGCTATGCTGTTTGTTGGGTGATCGTTGACAGTCTGTTCAGTGGAAAGTATTAGTCTGGGATTCAGTTGGACTTGGACTAGATAGAATCCAGCGTCTTCTACTTCTTATTCTTGATCAAAATACTCCCAGTGTTTAGTTTATGAAATAGCACCTGTACTAGCACAAGGTCATTATCCTGATTAGCAATTCTGTAGGGACTGACCAGTGGTTTAGAGCAAAAACTTGGCAGCCAAACAAAAATCAAGCTAATGGGTACCCCATTATTTTTCCTCTCTAAGCCTGTGAAATCATCTGTAAAATGACAATAGTTATATTTGCTTCCCAAGGTTGTAGTAAACATTAAAATATGTTAAGTAAATCCTCAATAATAGCTTTGTGTTATTTTTATGTGAAATTGCTTGGAAAGTTAGATATACTATGCAAATTTATGATTATGAAAAGTCATAATTTCAATGACCTGATATATTTTCAGTCTTTGATGTTATAATTCCTTTTCTACAGGCTTTAGAAGGGATTGTTGGTATCTGCTCACTCGCTGAGGCTAGTTACTGTCCGAGGCTGCCTGGGTTTGACTTGCTTTCCCTGGCACTGGTACTGGCACTGGCTGAGGAAAGACCCTGGATGAAAGAGAACATTAACACCCGCTCTTGAGCCAGGAAGTAGGTGTTAATGTCTCTAGCTGGATTCTTAGCAGCAGAGATATTTAACACCTTCCTAGGATACAAGAACCAGGCACCCTTGTTTTAAACCTAATTTGGCAGGTGTAAGGGAGAGAGAACATTTCCAGTTGAGCATTTGAGAAAGTACAGAAAACTGTGTCACAAAGAGAGGAGCCAGATATTAGAGGATGAACTCTAATTGGAGACAGAGCACTTCACTGGGTCGCTGGAGAGGGTCTGGTGGGCTTTTCTTAATACACCTTGAAGTATGAAGACCAGGTGAAAGCATGGTAAAGTATGCTGAAACCAGTAACCTAAAAAATACAGCGTAGGAATCTAGAAAAGCAACTGTCTAGACATGACTTACTGACTCAGTTTACTGGTAAGCAGCCCAGTTTCTCCTTGAATCATCTTCCTCATTCTGTCTTTGCCATTCAGGTCATATACTACCACCAATGATAGCCTCCCCCCAGAACACCAAAGCATGTAAAGTGTATATAAATGTTTAATTCCCTCTTAGGGGCGCTCAGCCTTTGGATATGAGCCCATGGAGTCAGTACCGGTACTAATAAGCCCGCTTATTGCCAGCCCTGGTATCCTTGTTTCCTTGGTGCTGCTTTCAACCTCACCCAATAGGAGTTAGTGGGAATGTTAAGAAAGTAGTGACTCTAGGACAGGATAAGACTTACGAAGTTCAGGGTGGGCTGGGAATGCTTGTCTGGATATAGCCTGAAATATGATGCTGTAACCAGTGTGGTGCCTGAGTGATTCTTTTCCCAGGAGGACCAGGAGTTTCTTTCGAGGGAGGGAGGTGTAAATGGGAGAACATGGAGGAACCATTTTCTCATGAGAAAGAACAGGGAGTAAAAGTGCTTTCACCAACATGTCCCTTGAACTTGAGCCCAGGTAGCTATATAGGGTCAATGTTGTAGGACTTTTAGCCACAAAGTTCATGGTGTAAGACACATTTTTCTAAGCGTTAACAAAAACTCCTGTTTTGTCAGGATTTGACTGACAGCAGCGATGAATTTGGACTTGAGCTTGAAATGTGCTGCTTCCTCTCCAAAGCTGCAGCCCATTTGCACAACAAGCAAAAAGGTAAGGTAAACAACTCTGTTTAGGCTTTCTAGGTCTGTTTCCTGGATGACATTGCAAGAACTCTGTGACACTACCTTACCTGGGAATGAACCTGAACACTGGAACTCTTTTCAACATCCAAAAAGGGTCACTTCTTTGAAATGTTACGATTCCCTAGAATGACTTCTCATTTAAATTACATGGAGATCAGAGGAGCCCAGGCCAGGAGGTGAAGTAGAGCAAACTCACACTCTTTGACTACAAAAGAAAATGCATATTTTTGATGAGCCTGCACAGGCTGCCTTCTCAGGCTTAGAATGATGTTTTCTTCCTCTTTTTTTGCCTACGAGGAAGGTTGTAAGTAGGCATAAACAAATGCCTTCATTATTTATCCTAGTCGTGCAGCACTAAATCATTCTACATGGGAAATTTGCTATTTTGTTTGGCTGGCAGTTGTTTAAGCTAATAGGCTATCAGAGTCTTCCTTGGGGTTGGCACTTGGACTTTTTCTAGTGCAAGTGAACACTCATTAGAATGAAAGTTGTTGCAAAAACCGGAGTCTTGAAATTAAACAAAAGCTCCTCAGTCACCCTGACCTGTTTCCACATAGCACAGGTTCTACTGGGAATCACCTTTCCACTGCAACCATGGTAAGTGCACTGGAGTCTTGAATGAATGTCAATCTCGGAAATAAGACTGATGGGCAGTCTTCTTTCCAAGTTTCTAATAGTGAAGAACAGGAAGCAATAGCAAATGTCACAATGAAAATTCAGGTCTAGCTAATTGTTACGTACTGTTTTGTGCCATGATTAGCAAAATCACCGAAGATACTGACTCTGTCTACACATCTCTTCCATGCGCTCTCAGAGACGAGGCTAGAGAGTGGAATAGAACAGGCATCTACCTTTCGGTACCCTAGTCAGCACTCAAAATTCTTCCGCTTCTGTCAGTGGCTTCCCCACTGTCTCAATTACACAAGCCTGCGGATATGGATACCTGACATTCATCCTAGATTGTTCTTCCAGAATGTGTTTGGGCATCTTCACTTCCACCATCACCCTGGTATAGACTCACAATCCCAATGACCACATGCTTCACTGTTGTTGGGTGAGAAGGGGGCAAAGCTTCCACTAAAATCCTTTACCAGCTTCCTAAACCAGAGAAAAACCTTTACCTTTTAAATTCTGATGCAAAAAAGGACAAAAACCTTTATTAAACCTTAAGCTTTCATACAAAAGTTATCTTTATCACTTAGAGACCTGCCACTTGTTTGCCCCGGGGGCCCTTTAGAAGAAAACAAACAAACAAACACAAAAAAGACAAACACTTTATTTCTTAGTCCTGCCCCTTGCTTGCCCCCAGGGTTCTTTTCTGCCTGCAGCCTTTGGTGCAATCCCAAAGCCAGATCAAACTCTTCAAGTGATCAAACTATTTGTTACAAAGTAAACAAGTAAGCTCCAGTTACCTCACCAAGTAAACATGTAAAACTCAGTTACCCTACCGCATGTCCAAAACTGTCCTTTAGTCCTTGGTCACTTCACCACATGTCCAGTCAATCTGAGTTCATAAGCACGTGTTCTAAAAGCAGGGCGTTCCTTTTTCCTCTTTTGGTTCCAGCTTCCTCCAAATGCATTGTCCAAGACATGGTATTCTTTCTTTCTGTGTCCCTCTCAACTCTAGGTAATAGAAAAGCTTCAAGGTAAAACAGGAACCAACACCAGGTCCATCTTCTCAAACCTTGCTCATGACCTTTCCAAAGACATTTAAGTAAAACTAGATAAAACAGTCTCCAAAACAAAGTTCAAATCTCCAAACTCTTTAGACTCTTAGCACATACCATCAGCTTATGAATGTCTGAAGCTTATTTATGCTTCAGACAGTTGAACTCCAGTAAATTAATGGCCTCTCTGCTTTCCTGTCCTGCTGCAGCCCAATGTAGCTCCCGCTCCCCAAGGCTGGTCCCATGGCTGCCCCCAGATCTCTCACCAGACCGGGGCCAATGCCCATGAGCCAAATGCATTCTCCCTCTGCCTCAGCCACTGCACCAGTGGCAATAGCCAGGCCTTCATGCTCCCCCAAAATGTCCCATCCCTGGTTCCTCACACACATTCTTTTTATCTCTTTTTCTTGTCCTCCCCACCCCCTTTAGGGAGCAGAGCTCTGTCAATCCCTCACATACCACAAAAACCTTATTTTTCTTTTCACACCTCTTCTATCCTCCTCAAAGAAAACTATGAATCCTGATAAAGGGGCTATGAATCCTGTTGAAAGGGCCATCAACCACATCCTGGCATAGTCAACCTAAACTTTGTTCATCTGGACAAGGGAAGTAACTTCTGTTTTCCAGCTGCATTCTTCCTTTCCAGTGTTACCACCAAGCTATGCTAGTAGTGGATGCTACATTAACAGCTGACTCAAAACCCACTATTGACCCTTAACATTACAACTTACCTTTCTGCCACCACAGCACAGACAACATAGTCTTTATATTTATTTATTTATATGGGCTGGACACTATGCTAATGAAGTGTTTTACATGTTTTTTTTAATGCAAATAATTATGCTAAGAAGTAAGTGCTCTTTTTTATGCCAATTTCCAGGTGCCTTACTCATGGCTACATGGCAAGAGGAGCTAGAATTTGAAGCCAAGTGTAGCAGGTCCAAATTCTGCACCCCTTCACTGTGTCCTTGATTTTTTTGGTCATGTGATTTCGAAATTTCTCAACCGAAAAATGGACTCCATTTCACTACCTTTGAGTCTGTCGTGGAACTTGCTCTGGCCAATGGAATGATCATAGATGCTGGTATAGTTGCTTAAAGAAACGTCTGTCCTGTCCATTTTCCCTCTATTTCCTCTGCCATAAACAGCAGGAAAACACATTCAGGTCATCAGCCTGATGGAGGGTGAAAGACCCATGATCAGATCTAGGCCAACCCAGTTATCATAGTCTTGGTCATCATAGATCAGATTATAGCCAGCCAAGAGAGCAGGACTGCCTCAGTGACTGCCCCAGTGCCTTAGCCCCCAACATTTATTACACAATAACTCTTGATCAAATCAGATCATCCTGTTAAAACCAATCTGCCAAACAGTTAATCAACTTACAAATCTTCTTCAGTGATTTTATGTTGCCTAAAAGCTCAAGTGTAGACTTTTGGATTCCAGCCCAACCTGTCTGGAAGTCACCACTTTGTCCAGACAACAAATAATGAACTGAACAAGCTAAAAAAAAAATAAACAACTCTTCTTAGAGAAGGGACAGCACAGGGAAAATCACTACCTCCAAAATTGGAGAGGCAATCTGGCAAATACAGTCATGTTTAACCTGAGCAGAAATTCGCAGGTAGAAACCTCTGCAGGAACCAGTGCTGAGATAAGAAAACTTGACTGGTAATAGAAAAACTGCTGAAAGCTATTGTGTAGGCAAGTCTGTAAGCTAAAAATTCCAGGAGGAACCCCAAACTTTTATAAGTTTACCTCTTGGAATGCTACCAAGTTCTCAGTGAGAACTTATGCTTCTGGTGGGAAGGGCCAAACTGCAATGTATTGAGCATTGTACTCTTAATAAGACCTGACTGTAAGAGAAAATATTTTACTAGAGCCTATAACCTATTGGGATTTTGAAAAAGCTCAGCCATCCTGTGAAAAGAGAAATACCCAACACCAGCTTCCTCCAACCAATCCTACCAGTTTCACCTGGTGGGGGATCTGAGAGGCATTTGTGAGCTTTGCATCTTGAGGGAAAGGATCACTAAAAGACTTGAGGCCTAATTCTATGACTACAGCATAGTCCCTCCTCCCCTTACCCACACTTACTACCACATCACTGAATGTCTTTTACTGCAATTCTTACCCAGCACATCATGTTCAGATTTCAACAACAACAAAATTACAAACCATCCTCAAAGGGAAAAATAACCACTTTTTAAAGAGACAGTACAAGCATTTGAATGAGACTCAGAGATGTTGCAGTTACCACACTGGAAATTTAAAGAAGTTATGAGTAATACACTAAGGATTCTTTAAAAAAAAAAAAAATATATATATATATATTTCACATTATGCTAAGAGTTCCTTTTTTATTTTTTTTTTTTGAAACTAGAAACTAGGTCTTGCTATGTTGCCCCGGGCAGGTCTTGAACCAGTGGACTCAAGTGATTCCTAGTCTCAGTCTCCCTCCTAGGCTGAGATTAAAGGCACATTCCACTGCGCCCATATGCTAAGGGTTCTAATGGAAAAAATAGATGACATGCAAGTACAGATGGGTAATGTAGGCGAAAAAAGATGGAAATTCTAGCAATGAGTTTTTAAAATGCTATTAGTAATCAAGAACAGTGTAACAGAAATGAAGGGAGCCTTTGATGGCTCATTAGTAGACAGGATGCTGCTGAGAAAGAATCTCTGAGCTTGAAGATGCATCAATAGAAACTTTCAAAACTGAAATGCAAAGAGAAAAAAGACTGGAAAACTGAAACAAGATATCCAAGAACTGTGGGGAAACTTCAAAAGGGATAACGAGAACTGAACTCTAGAAGGAGAGTGAGGAACAGGAGAAATAATTCAAATAATAATGACCAAGGATTTCCTTAAATTTATGTTAAACATCAAGATGCAGACCCCAGGAGCTCAGAAAACACCAGGCAGGACAAATGTAAAAGGTAAAATAGAAATTGGACTTATGTATAATATCTTCACACTGTAGAAAATCAAAGCTAAAGAAAAAAAATCTTGTAGAAAGTCACAGGGAGAGCACATAGAAGAACAAAACAAGAATTATATCTGGGACTACCCTGGCCAAACATAGTGAGACCTGGTCTCAAAAAAGCAGCCAGACACCATGGCAGGAGTCTGTAATCCCAGCAACCTGGGAAGCTGAGGCTGGGGATCACTTGAGTCCCACTATATCCCAGGCAACTTGAGTCTGTGGTACCCCGGGTAACATGTGAGACTTAGTCTCAAAAAAAAAAAAAAAAAAAAAAAGAGAGAATTATATCTGATTTCTCCTCAAAAAACATGAAAACAAGAAAAGATTGGAATATTGACAGAAAAAGTCCACCATAGAAGACTCCTGTGGTTGTGAAAGTGTCATTCAAAAGGAAAAGGGTAATAAAGACTTTCTTAGACAAACTCTAAAGGTTGTTGCCTATAAACCCATCTTCCTAGAAATTCTTCAGAGAGAAGGAAATCCAAAGTGGATTAAAAAACTTAGGTCTTCATAAAGGAAAATAATTAGAAATAAGTAATGGTAAAGAAAAACTTTCCTTTTTCTTATTCCTAACTCAACAGGTAATCTTCTGTACAAAATAATAATAACTTTATATACTATGTACAAGTGAAACGAATGAAAGCAATTATATAAAGGCTGGGAGAAAGGAATTGATAATATATCACAGGGTGTTTGAACTACCCAGAAAGCTATATATTGTTGAAAGTGGATCTGGATTAGTTGTAAATATTTATTGCAGATGCCCAAGCAACCACTAAAAATTGTTTTAAAGAAAGGAATATGATTAATATAGAAAGGATAGAAAATGGAATATAAAACTTTCAATTAAAAACCAAAAAAGGGAAAGAAAAAGAGTAGAAGACAAAAAATAAGAGCAAAGGACAAAGGCAGTATATATAGAAAGAGTAACAAATACGGTAGTTATCAAGACAAGATGATGTGACTGAATGAAATGGTTTAAGAAATGAAACATCAAAGAAAACAGAAATAGACCAACATAAATATAATCAAGTAATTTTTAGTAAAGGAGGTACAATAGAAAATAGTACTTTCAACGAAAGATGATCTTTTCAACAAAAGATACTATGCACTTGGATATGCACATAGCAAAAAAAGGAACTCAGACACAGACCTTACAACCTTCACAAAATTAACTCAAAGAAATCATACCATCAATGTTAAATGCAAAACTATAAAACTCGCAGAAGATAAATAGGAGAAAATCCAGATATACCAAAGTCACGATGCATGAAAGAAATAATTGGTAAGCTGGACTTTATTAAAATAAAAATCTTTTGTTCTATGAAAGACAACATCAAGAGAACAGGAAGACAAGTTTTACACTGGCAGGAAATATTTGCAGTAGAGAGAGCTGCTCATTCTCAGACTTGCTTGTATTTAATTCAAGGACTAAATCAAAGTATCAAAATTTACATGCAAATTTCAGAGTGAAAAAATTTTTTCAAAGAATTAAGTGGCCACAAAACTTCCACACTCAGAGACACATCTCAGAGTCCCTCAGTATCATAATGTCACAGGTGGAAATGACTCCAAAGCCCCATTCGGTGTTACTTTCTGAGTTCCAGTGTGCTGAACACTGGCATTTATCATTCTTGCCTTGGTGGAAAGGCCATGGGTCCCTCGGTATCTACGTATTTGCTATGGGGGTGATGTTAGTCTGGAACATTTGACATGGCTGTTAGGAGAAAGGGAGCACCACTCTCTGCACTCATCTGAGGAGAGTGAAAATGAACCCATTTCTGAGATGGAGGATCTGAGGTCCTTGTCCTGGGGCAGCAAGCTCTGGACTCTGGCTTCTCTCTTGTGCCCTCAGGGCTCCAGAGCAGTGCACTCTCAGTTGGATGTAATTGCTGGGGGTGTTCAGATTTGATGTTGGTGGTAGGATAGAGTACTGCAAAATCCCCAGCTACCCCATGCCCCCTTCCTCTCTCAGCCCTAATCACTCCCTCACTGACTGAGAACTTGGTTTTCATAGTTGAAACTTTAGGGCAGGGCACATCTGTCCTCTCAACTAGCTGTATCCTACCAGGGAAATCAGGCATTTTCCATACCTTCTTTGTACAGATATTCAGAAAAATGGTAGTTTACCCTTACCCAAACTGTCTGAACCATGATCTCAATCTGAGCATTTTACTAGTTCCAACCTTAGGGTATTCATTCCATCCTTCTTCTGCAGAGAAATCTGTGTGCTTGTAAAAATACATCATGCTTCTTTGTCCTTGTAAGTCTGAATAATTATACAGGCTTTTGATAGAATGTGTATTTATTGTGCATGCAGGTACATACATGCATAACATACTAATTGAATTATTCTAAAAAGCACAAATATTTTGCAGGGCTACAGAAACACATACTAAATATCTAAATCTACAAACTGCTGACAAACAGCACCTTTTCTAACAAAAGAGAGCAGTTTAATAACAGTGTTAGAAAGCTGGCAATATGTTTGTTAAGATCTTTAATTAGGAGCCGGCTTTCCCAGAGGCCTCTAAAGGCAAAAGGTGTAAATGGAGAAAGTGTCCCAGCCTGCACGCTCTGCGGTGGCTCTGTTCCGAGCACAGATGGGCTGGTGAGGAAACTGTGAATGGACAAATGATAACAGACTACTCTGTAATTCCAACATCAGCTCATTAGCAATCTGTCGGCGATTTTAATATGTATACTGGTGAAAAATGCAGAAATCACACGATGGTTACACGATGGCCGCACATGTCTAGTTGAAAAGGCCATTAGACACGGATTGGCGTGATGGCTATTAATAGCATGATAATGTCGCAGACAGCGCAGGCTTTTGCCTGCTTTGTTTTCTTATTGGAAAATGATGATTTTGGGTGCTCGTGGCCATCACAGAAAGCTGATTTAACAATGGTTTTATGATGGATGTCATTAATAAATCAACAGTGAGGCCAGCATGGTGGGAAATGCAAGGAACATGAAGCCATACAGTTTCCCAAGAATGAACAGTGACATCTTTCAGTTCTGAAAAAGACTCTGTCAACAGCTTTAAAGTCCCTTGAATCACAAACCCAGTTTCCAAATGATTTTAAATGTGCTAGTTAGTGGTTCAAATAGATACTGTTGAAAAGATATTTTCTTTAGATCGTGTGTACGATCAAATCCAACAAGCTGGATTTGATGGATAATCAAGACATGGTCTCTGAGGGGAGAGAGAATGAAACTTTATGGAATACCCATTCTACTCCAGGTACTTTATATTTGTGATGTTAATTTTTCAAAACAATTCAATGAGATATTTTTTCCATTTTGCAGGTATAGAAGTAACTGAACCCCAGAGAGATGAGATGGCTTCATGAAGATAATTTGGCAGGTAAGTAGAGATGATTCTATTTGATTTCAATTCTTTATAACCCCAAAGCTAATCTTTTCACCACTGCATTATACTGTCTCTCAAGTGGTCTGTCATGCTCACTGGGGAGTAGCCTTTTAGGATCCTTATTATTTATTTAGTATGAATAGACACAAGGACCCCAGAGATTCACATAGGCTCTGCCAAGATGAAACCATCTGATTTTACCGGCACAAACGGACACTGACTTTTTTCAAGCATATACTTTAGAATTTCTTTTAGAGTAATAGCTCTGTTTCAATATTAGTATCTCTATGCACATCACATGAGAAGTCAAACTAATGATCTATAAAGTATAGTCAAAAATGGTTCTGAAAGAGCATGTATATTATATGACTCCATTTATTTAAAGTTCAAAACCACATCAAACCAATTGAAATTGTCAGAAGTCAGGATAGTGACTTTCCTTGGGGAGAAAAGTGATTGCAAGGGGATACCAGAGGTTGTCTGGAATTGATATCTCCTCTCTTCATATGGTGCTGGCTAAATCAGTATACTCACTTAGTGAAAATTTGTCAGCTTTGTAAATTTATGTATATCATGTATATACATAAGTTGTGTAAGCGTATCTCTGCCTTACTTCAATAACCTTTTTCTTAAAAAAAAAAAAGACATTTTTTTTCTCCTAGCATGATTTAAATTGGATTCCTGCCTGTTCAATTTCCATACATTGTGGCCTTGGACACAATTGTTCTTTAAATGAGAATGATAGTTGAAAACCTTCCTCTGGTGCTTCAAGATAGGCGCTGAGAAATCTGTGCTGTTTTTGTTCCTGGGAGTGCATGTGTATATGCTTATATAAGCATTGAGGTGGAGAAATACCCTAGAAACAGATGTTGCTGGTACCTGTATTCTTTTTACTCTCCTCTCTCAGACTCCAGGAACACCTCAAAACAGCATGCTAGTCAAATGCAAATTTTATATAAGGGCAACTTGGAGATGGAACTGATATCTTGGTGGAAATCTCATATGAAAATGGCAGTGACAGGCACTTGCCCTCACAGGAGCCAACTTCTCCAGCCAGGATGTTGAACCCTAGCCGGTCATGGTGGAGCATGCCTGTAGGTGGCAGCCTAGGAAGCCACGGCCGGGGCCAGGGATAGTGGTTCGAGTCACATAGCGAGACCTAGTCCCAAAAAAATAGCTGGACGTGGTAGCGCATGCCTGTAATCCCAGCTACCTGGGAAACTGAGGCTGGGGATTGCTTGAATCTGTGGTACCCTGGACAACGTGAGTCTGTGGTTCCACGGGCAAAAATAGCGAGACCTAGTCTCAAAAAAAAAAAAAAATTAAAAAATACAACAACAAAACTAAATGTTGAACCCACTCTTATCCAATGTCTTCACCTCATTTCTCCTCAATTCTTCTCATTTCTAGGTTCCAGTGAGAGAACCAAGGGTTTGCTTGGAGAGCATTTATAAATCCCAAGTGCCGGAAGAACTGATTCTCAGAACATTTGCGTAGATTTACCCTGTTCAGTTATGCCTCAAACATCCTTTCTCTTACCTACCTTCATGACCCAATCTTTATCATAAAAATAACTTCAAATGAGGTAGATTCTTGAAATACTGCATGGCACAGTCATTGCTAAAACAACAATGCTTAGAACACTATGTTAAGGAAAATCATTAGACGAATTTGCAAAGATGTATGTTCTCCAAGTATGGTTTAAGGACTACCAGCGTTGATATCACTTTGCAGAGTTTGGTAAAAATGCACATTCCTGGACCTTGGACTTTTATCATAGAAGCAGAATCTCTAAATGTGGGCCTGGTTTATCTATATATTCAAAATAGTGCAAATGGTTCTTCGTTACATTGAAGTTTGGGTACAAAAAGGATGTTGTTGCAATTCTATCATTTAAAAGATGAACAAAAGAAGGGAGCCTTGTTCATCAGAAGGGAATTATTTAAAACAATGATGACAATAAGAGCCTACAGCTTTGAATATATGGTGTATATTCATGTTTGTTGATGTGGAAAAAAAGCTCCCTTCATGTTGCTGAGTGTTACACTACAGTGCATATGATCCAATAATATTTTGTTTCTAGCCAGGCATGGTGACTCGTGCCTGTAAGCTTCAACCTATGAAGCGGCTGAGGTTAGGGATTATGCTTCGAGTCCTGCTCGGGGCAACACAGTGAGACCTAGTCCCAAAAAATAGCTGGGCGTGGTGGTGCACGCCTGTAATCCCAGCTACCTGGGAAGCTGAGGCTGGGGATTGCTTGAGTCTGTGGTACCCCGGGCAACGAGAGCCTGTGGTTCCACAGGCAAAAATAGTGAGACCTAGTCTCAAAAAAAAAATTTTGTTTCTAAATATATGAGTGGGTAATGCCAAGATGCCAACAGTGCTATCCCTGGATTATCCCTTATTTTCCTGTACTTTCTGATTGTTTTTGCAATAAAACAGTATTACCTTTATATTCTTTTTTTGTTTTTTTTTGAAACTAGGTCTCACTGTGTTGCCCGGGGTAGTCCCAATCCAGCGTCCTCAAGCGACCCCCAGCAATAGCCTCCCAGGTAGCTGGGATAACAGGAGTCCACCACTGCACCCAGCTGCTCTTTGGAGACCAGGTCTCATGTTGACTGGGGTAGTCTCGAACCTGTGAATTCAAGTGATACCTGGCCTCTTTGTCTCCCAGCGCTTGGATTACAGGTGTATACCACCATGCCTGGTTTACCTTTGTATTTTTTTTTTGAGACTAGGTCTCGCTATTTTTGCCCATGGAACCCCAGGCTCACATTGCCCGGGGTACCACAGACTCAAGCAGTCCCCAGACTCAGCTTCCCAAATAGCTGGGATTACAGGCACGTGCCGCCACACCCAGGTATTTTTTGGAACTAGGTCTCACAACAGGGCCCAGGCGGGTCTCGAACCACGATCCCTAGCCCCAGCTGCTTCATAGGCTGAAGCTTACAGGCAGGAGCCACCTTGCCCGGCCCTACCTTTGTATTCTTATAACTCAGTAACTCTTTAATCAAAAAGCAGAAAGAAAATTATTTGATATTCAATCTCCTGGACAGGTGCTTCAAATGTGCCATCCCAGTAAAACCTGTGACTAGCTAAAGACAATGGTGACTGCCTGATCTTTTAGGATGTGAAAAATCTAGAAGACCTCTCGTTGGTTCATAGATCAGTTAAAATGGTCAGTGGAGTAGAGTAGAGTCTTCTGAATACAACAGTGGCTTTTTACTGACATTTTTATGTCACAGGGATTTTGACTCATTAAAACTAATGCCTTTTGTAGCTAAGAATGTTGAATAGGACAGAGAAAAGCATTCTGATTTTGGGAGGTGAATCTAGTGTTTAAAGAAAGACTGTCCAGCTGTGTGTACAAAAGATTTGCAGTAAGAGCACCGAAGGAAAGGGCGGGTCCCCAAATTCAGTTGTGTCTGCTTTTTATGCATTCTTTCAACCTCTTGCCTCTAAAAATATTTCTTCTTTTTTACCTCTTCTCTTTCGGCTTAGTCTCATAATGAGAGGGGAAATAAGACCCACTGAAAATTTGGTATTTTGCCTCCCATACCACAATCTTGAGAGTGCATTTTTCTTAATCCAATTCTGTTTTAAATGTTGTCAGGATGGACCATAATTGGTTGTGGTAAATGACACTGGAACCACATTGCTAGTCACCCTGGAAATGATATGAGCTCAGCATACTGCTGATCAAATGCATTTCTGCATTAAAACGATTATAAGCTGAATGTCTCGATGGATTCTTTCCTCCTAATAGTTTTCTAGCATTTACGCTGAAAGGGTTTTGTCAATCAAGTCTGAAAATCAGCTCAGCATCTAGACTCAGGTTAATAAAATGCAGCTGCTGGGATCTCAACTCAGAGGCCACCGTTCCTGGTTCCAACATTAGCAAGCCCCATGAAAACTCCTTCATTATAATTGATACTCGCTGCTAATACATTTTTTTCTTAAAGCAAAGACTGGTTTCATAAAATCTTTACCTTACACCAAGCCTGCTAGAAGAGAGCCCAGGATCAAAGACAGAGAGCTAAGAGGAAGTAGAACAGGGTAAATAGGTTCCCTTAAGTACCCTGAGCTGCGCTTAGCACAAGCTCTGACAGGTTACTCCAATGCAGGATAACACATAGAGAATTCATCCAGAAGTAGTGATATGGCTGTGAAGTGGCCCCTGGTAGCTCCATCAGCCATTAACAAGAAGATGACCATTCCAAAGAAGAAAATTACTTTGCTAAAAAGAACAAAATGCAGGAAAGATGGTGACAACTGATTCTGCCAATGAGAAGAGAAAAAAATCTTGGATCACTGAGTCACTGCCTGCTGAATTGTCCCCATATAACTATCTTAAAACTAAAACCTCTCAGGCCAGCTGACTCCAGTTCTCTTCAAGTTGAATGTTTCTCTTCTGCTTTCTTGGACAGAGACACCCACATAAAACAATCTACATTAAAAGAAGACTGGAGAGGTCAAGTTCTGGAGGCAAGCTTGATGGCTTTCTAGAAGGTTTATGCTCATTGCCTCTGAGGAAAGAGAACATGGAATGAACAAACAAAACTGGAGTTAGGGGTAGGCATTCCTATCCATAATTTCCCAGCATGGTGGGAAATCATTTAGGGGTACAACAAAGTAGGAAGCTGAGGAGAGAACATAGTTCTTTATATTTCGTTTATTCTATCTATCTATCTATCTATCTATCTATCTATCTATCTATCTATCTATCTATCTATCTATCTATCTATCTATCTGTCTGTCTGTCTGTCTGTCTGTCTGTCTGTCTGTCTGTCTGTCTGTCTGTCTGTCTGTCTGTCTGTCTGTCTGTCTGTCTGTCTGTCTGTCTGTCTGTCTGTCTGTCTGTCTGTCTGTCTGTC
>PVHY01010161.1:0-53099 GCA_004024945.1 Uropsilus gracilis
AAAAAAAAAAAAAAAAGGAACAGAAGCTCTGCTGTTACTTAGCTTGTAACATCATTCTACTAATCAAATTGATTTCTTTTTTTTGAGACTAGGTCTCGCTACCTTTGCCTGTGGAACTGCAGACTCACATTGCCCGGGGTACCACAGACTCAAGCAATCCCCAGACTCAGCTTCCCAGGTAGCTAGGATTACAGGCGCGTACCACCATCCCCAGCTATTTTTTTTGGGACTAGGTCTCACTATGTGCCCCCAGCGGGACTTGAACCGCGATCCCTGGCCCCAGCCGTGACTTCCTAGGCTGCCAATACAGGCATGCGTTACCATGCCCAGCCCTCAAATTGATTTCTAAAATGAATAGTTTTTATTTCACAGATAGCTTCGTTCTAATAGTGTAAAATTAAGAGATGCAGTAATGTATCAGGAACACTAGATGTCAGTAGAGAATCAACTAATCTCATGATTAACCAGTTATTTCTAGTCAACCATTCAAAAGAGCTGATTTTTGGAGGTTGCCAGAAACATAAAGGGCATTTAGTAATGCAATTGTTATATCTATTTAAATGTTAAAGGTTGTATAATCATAGATCTTTACCCAATGCTATGTATTTCCTCTAATCTTTGAGGACGCATTGAGGGACATGATAAAAGGAAACAATTTTTGCCATCTGTGAGGGCCCGGCCCCTTCATGTATTTAAGTTTGTAGGATACATGCAAAATTCCAGTACTCTTTCCTTTGCTGTTAACAATGGTCAACTTCTAGGTTAAAATAGCGTTTCCTGGGTTTGTGAAGAACCACAGCCTCACAATAGGAGAACAGCCTCTGGTGAGCCCTGCAGGGTGGGAAACAAACCCATCAAGAAATATATTCCTCGAGCATCTAGAAGCCACTTCAAGGGACAAGAATCACTTTAAAGTGGTCTAAACGTTGTTTGCATTTTCTTATCAAGTTTCTCAAGTATAAAACTACATTTTGTCATAGTTTTCTTTTCAATTTAAGGAAAAGTTTATCTTTTTAAAAATTGAACATTTTTATTTTACATAAATTTAGCACTTTTTAGGTTTCAAATTCTCTGCAATTTATTATAATTGGTCATAGATCTTAGTGTCAATCTGTTCCATGATAGAGAATGTCTTTAGAAACCACTTTAACATCTTTAGCTGTCAGTTGACATTCATATTAATTCATCCTGGAACTTTTTTTCAGGGAGAAACTCAGAGTGTGAAAGAATCAGAGAATCCTAGAATGGAAGAAAGCTTGGGTGATGATGGTAGGCTTTGGGAAGGCTCTATTTCCGTTGATGAAACCTAAAACAGTGTTTGCTTTAGATCAGCCACATGATCCCTGGATTATATTGAACTGTTTGAAAATTAAAAGTCACAATGCTTTCTTGTCCAGTTGTTTCCTCTTCTTTCCAGCAAGATAGAGTGAATAGTTTCTTCAGTCAGCACATCATGGATGGAGTCCCCTAGCTGCTATTTCTCAACTGTGTAATTTTTTTTTTTTTTTTTTTTTTTTTTTTGAGATGAGGTCTTGCTATGTTGCCCAGGGTAGTCTTGAAACTGTGAACTCAAGTGACTCCTAGCCTCAGCTTCCCAAGTAGCTGAGATTACAGGCGCATACCACTGCACCCAGCTACCAACTGTGTAATCTTGACAGATCACCCAATCTTTTAGTCATGACAATTCTCATTCATATTCTGAGCACTTCATAGCCTTTAAAAATGTCTTTCAAATTCTTTAATCTAGAGTGGATATTCCCCTTTTTCATTTATACTCTTTGCTATTGGAAAGAAATTTATTTAATCATTTTTTATAGCTATATTAGTATAAAAATATTTAAAATTTTCACAGTCAGGATAGTAATTTTACTTTGCTGGTAGTTAAAACTATCTTCTACAAATTTATAAAATAAATTGAAATGAGGATGAACATTTACATTTTATCTTCTCAGTCAGAGGGTGTAAATGACTTGTTTCCTTTTCACTAGTCTCCACCTAGGGACAAAGGAACTAACAATATATGCAAATCTTATAATTAAAGATGACAGTTGACTCCAATTTTGAGAAAAATAGACATATAAAACAAAGTTTAAACTAAGCATAGAGTTTAGAAGGATAGCAATGTGATAGATTAAAAACCAAACTAAAAAAGACCTATTGTTTCCTCAGTATAGTTTCATGTAGTTGCAAATGCAATTTGTGTCCTACCTTTAGCTAAACAGAACAAGAGCCTGTTTTCATATTGTTACTTATGTGACCATCCTAACTGGCTGGATCTTTGCTCTTTGAGAGGACTGAATGACCCAGGCTACCTCTGGCCAGGATTGGCCACTGTGTGAGGTTGGTCCAGGGTTCAGACAGGCAGGATTTCTATTTCATATGGTTCAAAGTGGAGCAGTGAGGCAGATCCCAGCCAAAGTACCCAAGGGAAAACAGATAGTACAAAAACAACATAGTTAATGGATAATGGAAGCTAGAATTAGAAACTAAATTGAAGAAAGTTTGAAGTTTGGGCAAACTTCCACCGACCAGAAGAGTCACCAAAATTGCCCCAAACTCCATGGGGTTATAACATTGACATATTTCAGTTGTTCCGGGATACCTCGTCAACTTACACAGACTTGTTTTAATGCCTGCAACATAGTCCATCTGTAAAAAACTGCCAGTGTTTGCCTTCTAAGGACATGGAGGATAGTTTAAAGTCAGCACATGTTGACACTTGACACTTTCTCCTCCCAATGCTAAGGTTGCAGGCTCCCTTTGAGTCTCCTATGCTGAAATTGCTCTGGGTCACCAAGCATGGTGTACTTAGTCTATCTCCTCTCTTCTATCTGCTCTCTTGTCTCTTCCTATAGAGAATTTGATCTTCAAGATGGATATTTTCTTACCAAATTTGTGTGTCTGTGGGATGGTCTGCTTCACTTTGTGGTTCACTGAATTGCAGGGTCACACTTTAGCCCCAAATCTTGGCTGCAATCGTGTAAGATCCGTTGCCTTGTGGTGACTGAACTGTCAGTGTAAGCAGGCAAGACTGTCCTGCCCAATGTTCCCTGTGAAAAAGCTGTATTTTTGGTCTTTCTTGATGCTATGATCTCCAATGCAGTTTTGTTTATGTTTAAAGGAGGGTTTAATGAATCATTTAAAAAAAATTGTATTGTTATTGAGGCAATGTTGGTCTACAATACTGGACTCGGAGGTATAAGTTTACACAATTTCAGCTGTATGTCACCACACTCTGCCCACCATCAAGGTACCCGTAGTTCTCTCCCATATTACCCTGGGCCTTCTCTATGCTTCGTACCTTTCTCCCTTCCCATCTGGTAGGTTCACAAGTTTAGTTAGTCTTGTCTCACCCTTTGTTTTATTTCTTTATATTTCACGAGTTAAATATATCACCATTTGTCTTTCTCCTTCTGACATCTTGCTTACTGTAACCCCGTCTACTTCTATTCATGTTGTCACAAATAGCAAGATTTTTTTTTTAATAGCTGAGCAGTATTCCATTGTGTGTATATATCTCATCTTAATCACTAATTTGTCATTGGGCACTTAGGTTGTTTTCCATTGCTTCTATTGTAAATAGAGAGGCAATAAAATACTTGTGCAAATATCCCTTCAATTTTGTGTTTTTTTTGATTATTCAGTTAGATAATAAGGTGTGGGATTGCTGGGTCATATATCAGATGTATTTTTAATGTTTTGAGAAAATGCCCTACTATTTTCCTTAGAGGCTGAGCCTTTCTACATTCTCACCAACAGTATATAAGAATTCCTTTTTCTCCACATCTTTGCCAACATTGTTGTTTCTGGACTTTTTGATTTGATCTTTCCTCACAGTTGTCAGGTGGTGTCTCATTGTGGTTTGATTTACATTTCTCTGATGATAAGTAATGCTGAGCATGTTTTCATGTGCCTGTTGTACATCTGTATTTCTTCTTTGGAGGAGTGTCTGTTAGCTCTTTTGCCCAATTTTTGTTGGTTTTATTGTTTTCTTTTTGATGAGTTGTATGAGATCTTTGTGGATTTTGGCTATTAGTTCCTTGTTTGATGTATGATGGGAAAATATTTCTATCATTCAGTAGGGTGTCTTTTGTTTTAACAATTGTTAAACCAACTATCCACCGAGTAAAAACTTTTTAGTTTCAGGTACTTCCATTTGTTTATTTTTATGTTTGTTTCCCTGACTGTTGGAGACAAATCCACAAAAAACATCCTGGGAACCAATATTGTGGAATGCTTTGATTTCTTTCTTCAAGCTTAAAAAATCCTTCCCTTTTTCTATGTTTGTTTTCTTTTTTCTTCTGATTTTCTATAGTGTAACTTTTTGAACTCTGTAACCCAAACAAAATTCATATTGGAACAGGGTGTGTGGAATTATCGCTATAATTCTTTGTTTCATATTTGCAACCTGTTTTATTTATTTTCTTTTTTATCTTTTGTTTATTTTTATTCTTTAAATCACAACCTCAGTAAATGGTTTTTGGGATACCTCCCTAGCCCCCCCCCCCATCCCTCCATTCTCTCACACCCTGCACTTTGTTGTTTGCTAGTGTGTGTAAAGTCCATTAGTCTCTTTCTTTCCTGTGGTAGTGTTCTTTCATTGGTGAGGGATGATGTTCTTGGAACCAGATGAACCTTGCTGGTAGGTTTTCAGTCTTAAGTTTGAGTTGGGCAGCCAGTCTATATTTATTTGTGGACTTTCCATGCTTTCTCATTGGAGGCTGTCTTCTCCAATCCCATCTCTGTTGTTTTGCTGCTTTACCTTATAGTTCTGGTGTCAGATTTAGGGGGTCTTACCCTCTGCCGGTGTCAGTGATGAGTTTCTTTGTGGATACAGGCATTTGTGATCGGCTGTTGTAGATCATCTCCTCTGCCTCAGTTTGCAGCTTTGCTGTCTGGCCGAAGTCTTTGGCCTTCCTTTCCTTTTCAAAGTGTGGAGAGGGGCACCTTACTCTCCTAGAAGGCATCTCCAAAATGAGGTCTTGGGTCTTCCAGACCCAGTGAGTGCATAGGTACACTTTGTGACATCGTGTTTCCATTGTTGTTTTTCCTGTCTTGCATGCACTGGTTCTTTTGGTTGTCTGTCAGCTGTGTCCAGCTCAGGCTTGTGGGCTGGAAGTTTGCCTGGTGCCTCACCTGCTTTATGATGGGGTTTGTGTTATGTATGTTCTTGTTCCTCCTAATGATTAGCTTGAGTAAGAGTGAAATGGAAGGGCAATTTCCCCCACCCCCACCTGCCTGCGTGCCAATACTTCCCTGCATGGGAGGCGGGGCTGGATGGCCATGCATGCACAGTCCCAAGACCCCTTGGGTTGGGGGCCTGGGGCAACATGCCTTAGCCGATTCGGGGCTGCAGATGGCTGCCCCATGCAACAACCATCTGCTGCTGGGTGGGGCCAAAACCCCACCTGGTCCTGCTTCCTGGGCTCTCCAGGCTTGGGGGGACTGATCCAGGGGTCCTTGCCTCTCCTGCTCCCCACTAGCTATGGCAACCTGGAGGGGGTGTGGCCCCTCCCACCTGAACTCGAGGTGGAAGGGTTGGAGCCCCAAGCTGCATGGAGGCAGCCAGCATACCCAGTTACCCCAAGGGGAGCAGCTGGCCTACACCCCACTGCGTCTTCTGTACGAGAGGACACAACCTACCTGAGGCCTCCCATCCAGGTGTTGCAACCTGGAGAGGGTGTGGTCCCTCCCATTCAAACCAGAGGTGGAAGGGGAGGAGCCCCAGGCCATATGGAGGCAACCGGGGTGCCCTGGCTAACCCAGGGGGAACAGCTGGTCTACACCCCACTGTGTCCTTTGTACAAGAGGACACAACCTACCCGAGGCCTCCCCGTTTTTTTTTAATACAGATATCAAATAATCATTTCCTTCCAGCTATTTATAATGTTAGTGTAAATACTATTTTGTTTCATTAATTTCTGCTTATCATTATGCCTTACTATTTTAATTACACCTTTGTAATTTATTTTTATGTAAGTTCAATTATCGCTTATTTGTTTTCTTTTAAATAATTTGTTTAGATATCCTTTCTACTTACATGCTAAATAAATTTGAGGATTAGAACACTGAATCCTCAATCCTTTTTCCTCCTCAACATGACTTTTTAAGGAAATTCCTTAAGCTCAGATGTTAATTTGAGAATATAATACCTCTTTTGTCTCTCAATTTTCTTATGTAGTCTCATATATTTCTCATTTTTTTTTTAGTTATTTCATTGTCTATTCCTACTTCTCAATGACATTTTTAAATTTACTTTACTAAACGGAAAGTTTTAAACACACCCTTTGAACTCATCAAAATAGCATGTATATAAAATATTAACAGGTTTTTTTGGTTTTGGTGGGATGGTAGAACTTAGCAATCACTGTTTTTTATTTGTGATTTGTACCTATTCTTTTTTATTGAGTCATTTTTAATTCTAGTGAATTTAAAATTGATTCCTAAGGACTTACTATATTTTATTTATTATCTAACTATATATAAACATGTAAGTAATTATGAGTATATGTTATACATTAGCATAATGCAATTATTAATTCATATTTTATTTTAGTACATATACCCATTTTTGTACATATTCATAGGATGTATAAATTTTGTACATGTACACATTTTCCATTTTCTATGTGTTGATTTTTTTCTAGAAATAAAGAATTGAATATGAATGATAAAGAGAGCTGAATAATTTGGGTGCTGAAATGGTACAATTAAAATAGCATGGCTAAAGTTTATAGACTTTTGTTTTACATGAATAAAACATTTCAAGAGGTAATAATGTAATCACAGTATGTAATTTTCTGGAAGACATTATCCCAAACCACGTATTTATTGGTTGGCTCAGATGTCTGAGGATTTTTGCTGCTCTGAAACTACAAGGAAGTTTATACTTGTGCTTTGTAACATAAAGGTCTCACAAATGATGTAGCACCGCAGGATCTCTTGGAAATCACATAAATGATACCCTGATTGAACTGTACTTTCAGAAATGAAGGGATGGTGCACTTACCAAGTGTGTATCAATTTATCAACAGTTCAGGTCTCATCACTTTTAATTAGGACCTTGAAAATTCTGTGAACCTTGCCTTCCTCTGCTGTGGGCCATTTTCATGTATCTGCATTCCAAACTCTGGATGCTAATTTTGATTTTGTTCCTTTGTAGGATTTGTCTTTCATAATAGAAACTTCCTTAGCAAAAACCCTTATTTTGAATAATTTTATGTCCTAGGCTTTAGGACATAAATTTGCAAATATTACTCAAAGAATTCTCATATTTTTCACCTAGATTACTCAAATGTTAGTCTTTTTTACATTTCTCTGTATAATACAAAGATATAAAGGTGTATATTCCTTTTTTCATTTCCTGAGACTACATTGCAGATGCGTTGTCTTTTACTCTAAACACCCCAATTAATCTATTTTTCTCTAAAGCAAGTGAAAGAACATTTATTGTGAGACGCCAAATGCAGAATCACTTGCTCCATTCAGTGGTGAGATTTCCTTAGTCTTCTTTCCTCTCTTCCTCAGTCTTTGTTCAATGGCCTTGAATTTGTGAAGAGATAGGTGAAACTTTCTGGTTATCCTAAATCTTCAACTCATTTCTAAGGCATGACTTTCAAGTTTCCACTGGGCAACTATTATCTTAACTGCCCCATATCTAACCTGAAGACATTTACCTTCTATTAACAGATTAAAGAGCAGAAACAGGTGAAGGAAATTGTTATTTGCTGAGAAAAGTCCTTATACTGAGGAGATTAACAACTCATTTAATTAGCACATCTATTCTGTAGCATAAATTATTACTGATGATGCTATTATCCACATTTTGCGAATAAGGAAACATATGCTTAGAGTTTGTAATCTGCCCAAAGGCACCCAGTTGGAACAAGGACATTTTGCAGCCCTTAGTCATCTTTCTGAGAGGTCACTCGATGTAGCTTGGTCCTTACCCAGGCTTGGTTCTTATGGCCCTTGACTTCTGCAAGTCCTTTTAGCTCTCATGGAGGTTGTTAATTTACTATCTTTCCCCCTCCATGGCACTGAAACTTAATTCCTGAGGAGAGCTCATATGTTATTTACTTTATACCCCCATGCCTAACTCAGAGCCTAGGACATAAACAGTCCCTGAATGAAGACATTTGGTTGCATTAATTCTAAGAAGAATAGAACGTGCACCTATCTACTCCGAGTTTTCCATGTTCCAGACTATTGCTGAGGCTGGGTCATGAGTTAGTACTGGTTTCCGCATGGACTGTGAGCCACTCACTGTGTCACCCAAGTGGCCAGTTATTTTACCCCCAAGTACTGTTTAGTTTGAAAGTCCCAAACACATGTCCAAGATGCCCCCTCCAGACCTGAAGTCACCTTTCAATGTCCAGTCCTTCTCCAGTATCTTCTCTTTGCTTTTCCTCTCTCCAACGTTCCTAGATGCTCTGCTTCTCCAAGGCTCTTCAAATTCCTTCCACAATTGCTGATGCACAAATCAGCTCTCCAAATCTGCTGCCTTGCTGCGGCTCCTTTACCAAGCCCACTTTTGGTGGCATCTGGCCAAATCCACCAGGCCTGCCCACAGCAGCCCTTGGTTATCCTGGCTTACATTTTGGCATCTGACTGCACACCAGCTACTTCTCTGCTGGTCACTCTCCCACCATGGCTCCTTGCCACCTCCAGCTCACTCTTCCAGGGGCTCCACTTGGCAGACCATATGGGCCTGTTAATATCAGTCTGCCATTCTTGTCTCTTTTTTCCCCCCTTCTGCCTCCCTTCTTATATACCCTCTCTTCCCGCTTCCCATTTTCTCTTGCACAGGGTCTTTCAGACTCCACCCACCAGGGTATTTTGGAACCAATATTATTTTTAGCTGCATCATTACCCTATATCACTACCTCACCTCCATCCTCATTCCACATGCTTCCCTGTGAGACCCTTGCTTGTAGCTGCTTCATCTTAAGTGTTCATCCCAGAAATCAACTTGAATGATTCCCTTCTTTCTTTTCAGTGTTTTCTTAAATGTCACTCTCTCAGTGAGACCTTTTCTGGATCTTTACATAAAATTATACTTTTGTCTTCATGCTCCCTAGTCCCTTTAATTGCCTCCACAGTATATCAAAATTTCTGACTATTTACTCTTAAAATCATTCTATGCCGCCTCATGTAGAACACAATTTTCATGAGGTATAAATTTAGCTGATCCTTTGTCATAGGTGAGGTTGCCAACAAAGAACTGTATGTCCAAGCTGGAGAAACTCCTATCTGGGTTGAATTTGAGTGTACAACCAATAGGAACTGCACCTGAGTGATGAATTATAAAAAAATTTAAAGGGAATTTTGACTACATTTAACTTTGGCTGTATGCACTTTCCATGTGGCCTCTTTCATTAAACAATTATAAAAGCTTGGCATTCTGTAGGTCTTTACAGCATCTGACTATATTAAGTGCTGATATAAATTGCCTCAAGGATTCAGTGCATTGAAAAAAATGCACTGGGTTCATAGTATTAATTTTAATAATTCAGCCCAAATAACACGAGACTTTCTGCTCTCAGCTCAAAGCCATTGTCAGTCAGCACCATATATAAAAAACATCATAAATTTGATTCCAAAAGCCACCAAGGAATAATATGGGTCTTTAGTTGAATTTTTGTTTTTATTTTTATAAGGTTATTTTTATAAGGCTATGGACATGTGGGAGGCTGCATTGTTATAAATACACTAAGATTTCCTATCACACTCTCTAGACATCCTTCATTCTGAGAGTTCCTGAGTCATACCAATCTCCTACCTCTGCCTCTCCAGTCTCTCACCCAACCTTGCCCTCTTCTGCCTTGTCTTCCATATGCTCAGTTTCCTTTCCTCCACTATCTTCTGATATTTCTAACCTAGATCAGTGTAACTTTTCTTCATCTATATTTTGGCAGCAACCCAACTTCCACACTCAGCACAACAAAGGTTGGAAAGGCATAGGCTGAACAACCTCCATGGGAGCATTTGTCTGTGTCACAGTGTGAAATTCTCACTTTTCAGCTCTCTGGTTTTCCTGATCTTGCTTAATCTTCCTGGTTCTTGCCCTGAAGCCTGCACCATTTTGAATAAACTCAGGAAGAGTATTGAGGATAAACATCTGAGAGACTTACTTCCCACAGTTAAGCATGCAACAGGATATCTTTGCCACACCCATCTAATTGTGGCTTATTTGTTTAATATTAAAATGTTCTTGGATATACATCAGCCATCTACTTTTTCTCAAGATTCACTGAACCCTGATGCATTAAGCATCTGTAATTCTATTTCTCTTTCTATCATTAAGCATGGGAATGTGCTAATGTAAATACCAATTGGAAAGCTTGAGTAGTTCTTCAATTTTTCAATCATGCTGCTTACTATATTATTAGTATTATGGATTAATCTACTTTAAGTACAATTTCACAGTATCATCAAAGTCTTCCTCCAATATTTAGATTCCAAATGACAAATTTATTGCTCTCTGTTCATACCCTGATGATGTAGGCTTAATTTTATGGTTCGCCTGTTTTTGTTGTTTACTTTCCTAAGCTTCAGCCAAGTCAAAGAAACCATGTAAAAACAGAGTCTGAGTGTTGTTGAAAGAAAAAGTCACCTTTCTTAGTAGAACGCAAACATAGGTTCTCAAGATGGCACCTGAAAAGGACTCTCCCACGGGCATGGGAAAATGGAGACCTCACAGCTCCTACACTTCTCCTCAGGGAATGTCTCAGCCACAGTGACCTCAAGGACATACTCCAGTCTTTGAACGTTACAACTCAAATCAGGAAGGGAGATTTCTCTCAAAGCTTGTGGCACTGCTGGTTTAAGATGAAAATATTTTAATGTTTTCACAAGCATTTTTATAAGAACAAAGGAGGGACATATTTAAAACAGAAGGCCAAAGGTAGTTGATGATAAGCAGAGAGAGACTTGATGATAGTACACTGCTGGCTTTGATGAGGGGAGAAGGAAGTGAGAACCAAGACAAGTACTTCTGCAAGTTAGAAAGGTCAGAAACATAATCTCCCAGGATCTCTGGCTGGAGTACAGACCTGTTGACATTTCAGATTTGTCTTTGTGAAACTGACTTTGACTCTCAGATGTCTCTATATGTTAGAGAATATATTTGCATTGCTCAAAAAAACACAATGTTTAACTTATTTATTATCTATTTGAGTTCTCCTGAACATAATAAAAGGGAAGTCTGAAAATTATCTTTCCTGGATCTACCCATCAGCTACATAGCCCCATCCTTAGAGAAATACTGATATGACAAGATATGATTCCCTTTTTCCCTGATATATTGCCATGGTTGCTCTTTCCCTTGCTCCATCTTGGAAATCCTTCAGCACACAGAGTTCCTCATTCCTGTCTGATTGCTGCATAATGAGCCTGCGTATGACTGTGCCATCATTTATTTAGCCAGAGAACAAAGGAGAAGGGAACAGAGACTGATATGGGTGCATTAGTCTCATGATAACCAAACCTCCTTAACAACCCACACATCTTTCCTCTGAAGATATTTTCCATGTAACAAGACTGCAGCACAAGCAAACTGCTTCAGTCATCCTTAATTTCAGAGGACACTTTGTCCCTTAAGGAATTGCTCAATTACAGGACTCTAAAAGGATCAGATTAACAGAAGATATTCATCCATTCTATTTTTTCTCTTCACTAGAATGACAAAGATACAGAAATCATTAGTACTGATGTTTCAGTCCTAAAAAGGTCTTCATTAGAGCCTTGTAACCTATCTAAGGATACATCAGCTTTTGGGGAAACACCTTTTCAGAGCTAATTTAGTGAAATCATCTTAACATAATCTGGAAGCAAAAATGTCTTTTATGATTAAACACCCAGTGGTTATTATGTGTCACAGTGAGTTGAACGAACACATACTTTCCTAAAGGTTGGTAAAAGTGTATTCTTAAAGGATTAAGATAGCAAAGGCAGGAAAAAAGTAAGTTTCTGCTTTAGTGGGAACAATAGTGCAATACTTTTGCTCTTTGCTAACAGTTCCAGTTTTTAAACATGTACAGAGTTTTTAGTATTTGCTAGTATTTTTTACCCAAAGAGGTAGCACTGGAAGTTACTTGACTTAATCACTGCTTATCAGGACCTAACTTCCAGTGGTTTCTTACTGAATACAATTATAACTTGTATTAACCTACAAAGTCCTAAATTAGACTACTTTCTGCCTCCTAACCTTTTACGAACCTGTTCCTCACATCATTGTTTTCCAATCATGGAGGCCTCCGAGGCCTCCCTTCATTTCCTTGGTAGTGTTCACCCCTTCCCCATCATAGCTTTGTGTTTGCAATGAAATCAGATGATACCTTGTGTTATTTTACACAAAGGTAGGGTGTCATGCAACATCACTTCATTGAACACATTATTTGGCTACATTGGTTTATATTTCATGGTACTTACACAACTTGAATTTATAATGCTTATTGTATTCTTCCAAGTTTTTCAATGTTGCAGTTGACCTCCTTTACCAAGATGTAGGCTCCTTGAGGGCTGCCAGAGACCAAGGCCATGGAGATTTTCTTTCATCTTTAGCGATTTTTTTTAATTGCAAATGGCTAATGGGTAACATTCTTTTAGTATCTCTGATTAGATGGTTAGTGTACCAGTCAAATCCTGATAATTTTTATTTGAAGTCTCATATATTTGAATAGGATATTTAGTTGGCTCCCTAGATTGTAGCCTTTCAAGACACAGAGAATCAAAACTGAATGCCTTGAAGAAAGTAATTAAAATATCAGAGCCCTGCACATTGTATGATCAATTCAACAAAACTGGAAAACTGAATATATAAAATTGCAGGTAAGACCATTCATATTGGTACATATACATATACTACAACAAACACACACCTGCATACACTAAATCAAAAATAGGCAGAAGAGCTAAACAGGCACTTCTACGAAAAAGACATACAGCTTGCCAACAGATACATAAAAATTGCTTATTATCACTTAACACCAGGGAAATGCAAATCAAAACCAGAGTGAGATGTCACCTCACACCTATAAGTATAGTCAACATCACGAAGATGAGAAACCATGAGTGCTGGTGAGCATGGACAGAAAACAGGCACCCTTGTCACCGCTGGTGGGAATGTAGACTGATCCAACCCCTATGGACAGCAGTATGGTGGTTTCTGGAAATATTCTTACCCCCTTTGTGGGGTGGAGAATGAACCCCCTGTGAAGCACAGCACCATTCTTGAAGAGGCCTATTAAATGACATCAATAACAACATTCTCTAAAATAATCCTTGTGGAGATTACACTGACATTTAGGGTTTTTTTTTTTTCTCCCAGGTTGGCAAGAGGTAAAGGTTATTTTTGAGTAGCTGATGCAGGAACAATGCAGAAATCAAAAGTGAGCAGGTCTCCTTGGGAGCAAGGAGACAGCAGACAGGAATTGCTAGAAGAGGGACTCAGAAACCAGCCTGTGAAGATGAACTCAGTGACTTTTACCCAGTGGGGTCTGATATGCAATTTAAACTTTTCTTTTTGAGCACAAGACCCTCTTATTTATCACCAAATCTTAGTAAAATTTATTAAGTACAAAAGCTTGTCTCATCTTTCCTTGGGAAGTAGCAAGAGAACCTCAGTTTTTGTTTTGGAAAGAGGTTGCTTGGGGTGAGCTCCAGGGAGAAATTAGGAGAAAGTCACAGCAGAAAAATCTAGAGCAGGTATGTGGCGAGCCTGCACTCCTGCACTTGTAACCCCTGTGTGGATTTTTGGACCATAAGAGCCCTCCTTGGGGGTGCTGAGATTTGTATGGGGAAAGGTTCAGGTTTCATATAGGTGTGTAGCCTGCTATTTAACTTTTTATCTGTATTTGAAGTCCAAGGTAAGTCCTTGAATTCTAAAGAATTTAAGATACATGCCCTCTCCAAGTTTCTATAGTAAATTCATACCATAATGGAGAAAAATTAAAAACAAAAGTCATCCTCTACTGCAATGTATGATTTTATTTATAATTGAAAAGAATAGTCTATTATACTGTTAACTTACTGTAAATATACCCAGAATCAAAGGTTCCATAGAGACATAAAAAATGTATGCAGTTTCTATTAAATAACGCCTTCTGATCACTTTAGAATATGAGTATAATATACAAGCATTATATACACAAAAAATTTAAAAAGGAAGTGTGAGAACAAGTCTTGTTACCAGTTTGTGTAAGAAAAAAGACATTCATTTTTCACAAGCTACCAACATAATATAGTTTCTAACAGGATTCCACTCTTTGAATTACTTCACCTGGTAGTTCAAAAATCTGTAAAAAAGAAGTTAATATACAGTGAAATCACTACACAGTGTTAGTGGGCAATAGAAATTCATATTGGTACAAAATATCATTCAAGGTTTTTACATTAAATTGCAGTGTCAAGATTGAGAGATCTTAGTTGGCAAGTAACTTAAGAATTATTTAAGATAGAAAGTTTTTTTTTTTTAATGAATTCTGTTGGTAAAAACATGGAGAAACTCTTGTTTTTCTGTTCTCTTGCCAGCAGATCCTTGCCTTTGAAGTAGAATCAAAGACTTTAGGTACTTCCAGTATTTTCCATAAGATGGCAGAGTTGGTATTATAAAAGTGAGAGAGAACTTTCATTGCATACATCACAGCAATGTGGACTGTAGAGTCATTCTCACCATTTAAATGTTGCTATCATGTTTCAGTGGTGATGATGATGAAGATGATGGTGATAGCAAAAATAATTAGTAATACCCAATTTGACAGATACTGTAGCAGAAAAGAATCTTGTGTTGTGTAATCTCTGTAATTATCCCAGAGTTGGGTGGGGACAGCTGTTAGCATTCTTTTGTTCCTTAATGAGTTCTTTCCTTTTCTGTTCTGAGCTTTATTTTAATACCATTCATAAAACTAGGTCCTGGACACTACTCACAGAAGATGACAAAAATAAAGTGTTGTTAGAAAGTATGTTGACAAATTAGCATGAAAAAAAAAAAAACAATTGATATCTCTGGAGCAAGTAGTGGCTATGACTACTTTTGATTGATGGAAGTTGTAGATTTGCTGCCATTCACATAAATTCTGAATTTCTCAGACTTGTTCTGGTGTTTGAAATGGTGGTGACCTTAGTTCTGGCATCTGTTATTCAGTCTTGAGCAATAGGGTTCACTTTTTCAGTTGGCTCTTTCCTACAGAGTCACAACAGAAAATGTGGCTCACCTCTATCTGTCCAAAGGAACAGGGCAACTGACAGCCTCCTGAGATTCACTAGCATGGAGAGAATAGTAGTTTCCAGAATTCAAACCCAAAGGAAGCAATATAGACCTCCTGAAGGTACCAGAATTCTTATGTAAGTAATCTCAAGGGAAAGATGTATAAAGGACAGAGTTAACCCTTGAAAAATGTAGGGATCAGGGCATTCACCCCAAAAGCAACTTTTGACTCCCCCAAACTTAACTACTAAAAGCCTGCTGTTGACTGGAAGCTTTCCTGATAACATAAACTGTCACGTAACATGTATTGTATTATATGCCGTATTCTTACAACAATGTAAAAATGTCAATAAGAAAAATTATCAGCAAATAAACATTTATAGACTGCATTGAATTTATTTCCAGTAATGTAAGTTTATAAGGAAAACCAAGTAAAAGTGGCCATGCACAATTCAAACTGTGTCGTCTAAGGGCCACGTGTATTTGATTTTTGTCTCTCACCGCCCCAGTTTCCTGAACAAACTAGATGTTCACTGAGAATTTGTTGAAGGTATAGGAACATGGGAGATAGGCAATTGCTCTTTCCTCCTGGATTTTGGGTTCGTCAGCAGGAAGGAGAAAAGCCTAGCATGTTCTACTCAGGCCCAACTATGCAGAGCATCCTCCTGCGCTGGCATGGGACTGTGAGGTTCATGCACCTCTTCCCATCTAGACTGGGAGCTTCTTGTGAGCAAAATTCAAATTTTATTTTCCTTTATCCTTTATAGGTATATAGTGCTTCGTATCTAGCAGGAGTATTTTGAAAGCAGAAAGAGTAATGATAGTTTACCTTCAGTGGCTACTGGTCCTTAGTGCAGCTTAAAAACTATTTGATTCTGTTTCACCCACTAACTAGTTTCTTAAATGTTAGTAAATTAACTAGGTGCAGAATATCTTCCAGTGGTATTTTCTGTGTAGTATCAGTTTTACACACCAAAATGTAAATCTGACTTCTTCATGAATGAGATAGGAATGATATATCCCAATTTGATATAAGCTGCATCTATGAAGAGAGAAGAGATTTTCATTTACAGAGAGTTGACAGACTGATAATGTGAAAGCAAGCTTATTATGGTGAATATGGGGTAGAAGGTAACTATTTCCCATGGAAAAGCAGGACATGTTCATGTTTTCTGCAAATGTCTCCCTATTCTATGAAACACCCCAGGACTTTGATGTCTTTACAAGGGAAAAAAATCAGGGCATTCTTCCAGGAGAGAGAATTCAGCGACTGTGTGGTGGTGAAAAATTTATCAAAGGAGGAAATGCTAATACGAGGGCTCATCATCTTGAAAAATCCTTTTATCTAATCAGCCCCCAGAAGCTTATCAATTGGCCCTCCATTTAGAACATTCAGGGAATATGTCTTTGCTAATATTAGTATTTTAACTTAAATTTTTTAAAAGACCTAAACACCTTTATTTTATTCACTGGGCAGAGATGTTTTCAATATGAAATTTATATACCTAATAATTTAAGATCATATTGAACACAGGGCCACCATATATTAATTAAGATTATACAGGATACAGCAATGCCACATTCAAAAGATTCCCATTAAAACTGTAGACAATGAAGACCCATATGGCTACTTGAAAAATTTATTCCAATAAATAAGAGTAAAGTGTCTTATTTAAATAAAAAAATTAACAATAGTGTTTTAGGAAAGATAAAAGGAAACTATGCTGAATAAAAATTTTCTGTTTCTAATTTACAAAAGCATTTCCATGGATAATCTGGATTTATCTCAATATGAATAAAATACTGGCCTGTGAAGCAATATAATTTGCCCACAGACGCTACTTTTCTACCTTAAACATCCCCATACAATTGTTTTATGCATTTTTTACATTGTTTTCTATCTCTGCTATTTTAGCTAAAGAGCATATGGTAAATTACTGTTTCATCTTATTTAATAGCATAACAATTTTTCTATTATTTTTCTGCTTGTAATATGATTGACATTGTAATAATTATAATTGGAATTGTATGTAAATTAAGAGTAGAATTTATTAGGATAATCAGAGGACCTTTTTGTTTGTTTCTTGGCTCTTGCTTCTGCTGTAGGTAGAGGAAGTTGCCGGGTAGAAGATTTTTTTGTCACAGAATGCTAGTCTCAGAAAAACTTGAAAGGCAGTCTCAACTAAAGAGATACATTTCTTTGGTTTTTTAACCTACCATGGCAGAAATTCCTTGGAGTTTTCAGATCATAAAGTCTCAGAAGGAGTTCTCACCTATACATTTCTAGCATAGGAAGACTGAGAAATAACTTTGTAATTCTGAGGCAGGCGTTTGTTTTAGGAACTGGCGTGGAAATTAATACTGTTCATTTCAGATTTTCCCTACAGGTCTTAAAAGTATTTTAAAGTGTTAACCCCAAAATTCCTTTGAGTTAGGCATGATGAAACTGGAGTATCTATATCTTGGAAAACAAAACAGTTTATCTAAAGTTAACATTGGTGCTAATAATCCTCTGTGTCACTACTGGCATCTATCATAAAGCATCTTAGGTTTGTAGGGAAACTAATGAAAATCCTTCATTTTCTTAGGAGGTAGTAATTATCATGCTGTCCCATATTTATAGGTATGACTGTGTAAAGCTCAAGCAGAATAAAGTCAATGAGATTTGGTGACTATGGACCCTGGAACAAATGAAGAAGGAACAAAACAAGAAGGAACAAAACAAATTTCTTTCCTCACAGAGAACAATGGAACCAATGTCACTCAAATTCAGAGTCCTTAGAGCAAGACCTTTGCAGGTCTAGAGACACAAAAGAATTTTACAAGGTCCAAGCAAGTTCGATTTCTGGGTGAACTTTATATGTTTGAGTTTCATAATCAATGACCTTTCTATTTGATGTTAAGAAGTCCAAAGATCAATCAACTGACTTACACAGAAAATTCACCACTCTAAACAACTCATTTAAAAATATAAATAAAAATGGCATCATGGAACTTTGTCATAAAGAAACAAGGTAAAAAATGACTCATTAATTATCCAAATTCCATTCTCTGACATTAACTTGGTGCTCTATATATTATATTTTGTGTAAAAAGGTCTTGCACAGGAAATTTCTATTTCTTTAGTATTCTTTAGTATGGCAAAAAGGAAAAGCTATAGAAGAACCTAAATAAATGTTTATATGTATTGGTTGATTAATACATTAAATAAGATAGTGTGTCATAATGAAAACTTAGTACAATGAGAAGACTGCACAACACAATGGAAGACTGATAAAGGAATAGGAAAACTAATTAACAGTGACATATGACACTATTTCTATTGTCATTATCTAAACACAGTAGGAATGACTGTAGTGATCAGGCTTCTGGTTTTTATTAACTAGGTGATCCAAGTAAACTATTTTGTAAAACTGTATTCAATGACTGCTATTTTAGATTTAAAAAGCCATAAGGGGGATGAGAGTAATTCCCTTTAAAAAAGAGGTTTAAAAGAAAGGAAACGTGAGATGGTTGAAAAATGACTTTAAGGAATTATTTGCAAAATCACTTATAAGAACAAGCTGAGTCTGACTTGCAGTAGTTGAAAGTAAATTATCTCTCTGCTGGTTGGCAAGAAATCATGAGAAAGTTTGACTAGATTAAATGGAATTATGTTTAAACTATGAGTAAAAGGAGAAGGCTATTCTGTCTTTTGGGAAGGACGGTGATCCAAGTGCTTGGACTTATTATTTGACCTAAGAAGACAAACAGTAAGATACAAGATGTTTGGAAGGGGACTTTCTGTTGCTCCCACCCAAGCAGAGGGAAGTTAAGGAAGGAGGAGCCAACAACAACGGTGTCCTGAGGTTGCATGGAGCTGCCTAGAGTGTAGGGGAGAAAACCCTTAAATGCAGTCAACCACCAAGACCTCGCTCAGTTTGGCTTGATGGGTTGTTGGCCACAAATATACATGGAAGAGTTTGAGAGCTATATAGTAGATGTGATGGAACAGGGGACAATTCTGCAACCTGAGCAAAAAATTTGCTGAGGTCCTTTTCAACCAAAAATTGACCTGATAGAGAAACAACATGTTGTATGAGACATTTTCTTTCTTTAATTCTCATTTTCTAAAATAATCGTATAGTGTTTGTCAACTAGAAAAATGGGTCATGCCACTCGTCACTCATCTTAATATGATTGTTCAGAAAAGAACATATACAAGTGTTGAAGTTTATTTGTAATGTGAATGTGCAACATAAGTTAATCGTGTTTGTCATTAGCAATAACGGTCATATTTGCAAACACAAGTTGTTAGAAAAAAATAACCAACACTTAGTGATTGAAAACATAACAGTCACTTATATTTTAATAAGTGGCACCAGGAACAATTGTCTCTGTTTTCTCTACTCTTTTTCTCTCTTATACACTTAAAATATAGAAAAAATGTACAATAAAATCTGATTACCAACAAAAATTGTTTGATTTCTATCAATTGCATTTTTTTCTTTACAGAAATATATTATAAAATTGGGTAAAATGCTGAAGTACATGTTAAATTTTGCAGTCCCCAAATTTTAATAAAATAATAATAATAATAGTAATAATAACAATGCACTGAAAGAAAACAGATGGAGTCACAGGCTTCAGTTTTACTAAGAGAAACTAGAAAAGTTTTTACTTTTTACTTTTTACTCTCATGTCCTGCCTCATCTTCCTAAGTACCAGTGTTCATTATATATCTATTGAAGGGAATAAAAAGAAAATAATGACATGACTAATGAATTTAGAAGAGAAGGTCCTGTCAAAGTAAAATTTAAAGAGTATGACTTGATAAATTATAAAGAATTAATTTACTGTAATCTAACAGTAAGTGTCAAGCAATGCATTAGGTAGACTTGATATTTAAATTTCTAGAGAAGGAAAGCTAAAATATATTCTGTAGAATATGGAAAGCATAGAAGGATCTCTTATAGTAGATTTATTTTTTTTCTAAGAAAAAAGGCAGAAAGATGAGGTAGAAATTCTTGTTTCACAGAGTTGACAATTAATTCCTTACAGTATTGAAGAATACATGTATTTTTTCCTACAATGTATTACAATGACAGTAATGAAATTAAATGACAATGAAAGACATGAAATTAAATGATTAAATGATTTCCAAGAAATCATGCCAACTAGCTTAAACCGAGACTACAAAGGATTCTTTAATATTTATTTCCCCTTCTAAACTCACATGTGAAGCCTCTAGTTTTTAGATGAACACAAGATCACCAAAAATAAAGACTATAATTCCCAGCTTGACTTGCAGCTAAATTCGGGATGGACTATGTTTTGTTCAGTGGGAGGTAAGCAGAAGTCGTGTGTATAATTTTTGAGATGTTCTTAAGTGAAAGAAACACCTTTCTCTGTCCCTGTTCCTTTCAACTGGGATGCAAAAGCAATGGCTAACTTTGCAGTCATCTTGAGTCATGTTATAATCTTGAGAATGGAAAAACATATAATAATGCTGGAAGAGAGAAGGATCATGGGACTGTTCTAATAACTATCCAGCGAAGGTTACAATTCCTTGCTATCACCAGAGTTTTTGAATATGCAGAGTAATGAATCCCTATCTTAAACTATTGTCTTTTTTTTTTTTTTTGTCACTTGGGAGTAAATTTAATCCTAACTAAAAGTGACAAGATTATCTACTCCAAACCAAGTTTTAAGTAGAATAATTAGATGGATCATTGTTTTTTTGAAATGTTTTGTAAAATGTAACTTTAAGAGAAAGGGAGAAGATTGTCCCTAAATGGGTCAATATTTTAAGTTATTCAAGAGAAAGTAGACCAATAATTCTGAGTTAAAGACTGACATTGTCAAATGCAAATTAGGTAGCTTCAATTGTGGATCTTTCTTTCCTTCCTATTTTACTCTCCCTTTCTTTTTATTTATTTTATTTCACTCCTTTCCTTGCTTCCTACTTTCATTCCTTTTCTCTTAAGTTAATATTGTTCTCAAGTTCAAGTTAAAGCATGTT
The DNA here is from genome assembly GCA_004024945.1 of Uropsilus gracilis. Taxonomy (NCBI): domain Eukaryota; kingdom Metazoa; phylum Chordata; class Mammalia; order Eulipotyphla; family Talpidae; genus Uropsilus; species Uropsilus gracilis. The sequence continues at coordinate 21,210 of PVHY01010161.1, forward strand.
TTAAGCTCTTTGAACCTTTCTTGATAATGATTTGATGTGACTCTCACCCTTTATATACTTGCACGTCCAAGGAAGAGAATGTATTTTCACTTGACATCAAGTATTTCTATGAATATCAATATTTAAGAAAATGGATTCACCTTCTAGAAATGATTTTTTCTTAGCCCTCAGTAAAGAACAAGCTTTTTCAGGTTAAAAGGAGACATGATACCCACATTTGTGAATTTTTTGATAATTCTATATTTAGGAGAATTCTTTATTAATATATGCATTCTTCTAATATTTAAATTGCAATTGCTCCCTTTCTGCATTTCATACTATGGCATTACAGGATCAGCATTTTCCTTTATCAGTTCTGCTTTTGAAAAATACCATTCTTAAGTTGTGGTTCCTAAGTAATCACAAATATTTGAACACTGTTTGCAGAAACCAAAACAGACCTATCCAGTAAAGATTACAAATGATTCTTAATTGGAAAAGAAACAAAAGAAAAAGACACTCAAAACCTCTAAGTTTAAAAAGATCAACTATTTGTATTTTTCCTACTAAATTCAGATAACAGATAACACATGTCATTAGAATATTTGAATTCTAATCAACTGTAAAATTTTTCCTAGTTATATGCTAACATAACTCAGAACTTATGAGTGGGTATCTGCTTTAAGAAATAATTAGCCAGAGTAGTCACTTCATATTGAGTCACATTTTAGACAGTATAACTTTTTAAATTAGGGATAAAATGAAGATTATTTATTCTTGGCAAGATTCCTTTCTAATTTGCAAAGATTGAAATGAGCAATTGTGATTTTTATTTGCTTCACAATTTAGCAGTCATGATGGATTTCCTCAACTTTGCAGTATACACTTTAGCTGGTCCTAATGAAGACAAATTCTTTTCAATCATGAGTGTCCCATTCATTAAGTGAGACAGATGGCAGCCTTGCTATATTTTGTTAGACCCAGCCTCTCGAAGCTGGCTACCTCCCTTGTTTAGGACTACAAGAAATAGCAAGACTTATTATATCTCCAAAGGAAAAAAAAGTCAATATTTTGCTAGGGCAAGATGTCAAACTATCTTCAAAACAAGTGAGCCAAGAGCCTCTCAAATCTGGAGTGGTATGGACAGGCATTTTCATTTCTGGGACATATATCATCACATAACAGGGCAAATAGAATGCTAAGATATTCAGGGATGTACGTATACCATAGAGCTTTTCCTAAGAGATGAAATTTCTCTGATGTAGAATATTCCAAGATATTTTCTGTGCTTTGGGAATTCTCTATCCATCTACTTAATTTTTGTTGACTTTGAAACATGACTGGAAGCTGAAATAAATAAACTCAAACTGGAAAATACCACAGCTTCTAGTGATTCTACATGTCAGCAGAAGTTACTTAAGGAAGGCAAAGTCATTGACAGAGGACTTTGGGGGACAGTTGATAAGGTTTACAAGACTCAATGCCAAGATGACTCAAAGAGAAAAATAACATTAGTTTTAACTTTCCCCTTCTACATTCCAGTCAGCACTACTGGGGAGTTGATGTTCAATATTTAGTTTTACCAGGACTATTTCTGGTGACAGCACTTTACCTGTATGTAGCTGCACCATTCTTCAGATGGTGAGATTCAGCAAATTACATTGTACAGGCAGTATGTCATTCCTAAAACAGGAGGCAAAAGCTACAAGAGCTGGAAGGACTCAGTCATAAAAAGCAGCAATGGGACAGTATGGAATCATCCATATCAAAGGGAAACATTGAACTTTACTGCACAGCCCCACACTCCTTTTCACTCCTTTATCTATGTAACCAGAACCTCTGAAGAAAAGGCAAAAAGAAGAGTAACAGAAAGAAGAGAAAGAAGGAGAGGAGGTGGGAGACCTATCTAAACTTTCTCTCTAATGAGTGGAAAATTTTCTTGAACTTTAGAATTACCACGATGGATTGCTGGGATTGGGGATTGGAACAGTTCTAAGTTAATTATTCAAGTGTAAAATGATTAAATTCTAAAACACTAACCATATTAATGTTGATGTGACTGAAATATCAGCTAAGTAACTTTTTTCCTCTTCAAATATGTTATCTTCAGTACATCTCAGAAGTATATACAAATTCACATGAAGTTAAAATAGCAAATATTTTAACAAAAGGGCAAAATAGCAAATAAAATATAAATGTTAGCATGGCATATTTTGTGAAGTGTTAACTATTCTGAATGTGCATGGGGGTGGAGAAATAATGAAGTGACAATTTGAATGTGTAAATATTAATTTTGCTCTTTTTAAAAAGTTTTTGACTTTCTGTTCGTTTTCTCCATAAAAATATGCATTGGAGATTTAATAAAAAGTTCTTTTTAATTAGACAATACTATTTTCAGTTTGTGTGATTTCTAATCACTTGAACTGGGTAATTTTTTCAAGCCACTTAATGTACCAGCCTTTGGTACATTTGTAGCAAGTTGGGCTTCAGTTAATCAATCTAACTTTAAATAACTACCCCTTTAAATTGCAGAATGCTTAAAGTATAGTAGTTTTCACCCAATTCTCGCCTCACCCATTAGAGGAAGGGATTTTACTCCTACTTTGCAGATGAGGAAAACTTAGGTGCCAGGACAACCAACCTTGTCCAAGGCACCACTGTGAAGCAGGGTTCAAATCCCACAATTTCCATTAAATTCTCCTTCCTGTGTCCAGCAGGCCTGCCCCTCTGTATAAATGCAGGGCTGTAGACAAGTTCACGGTGTTCTCCAGGCTTTTGCTCCCTCAACTATGGAGTGATGGCTTGGCTATTACCCTCCACAAGGGCCCTGCTAGTGTCTTCTCTTTTGGAATTTGAGTTTATTCAATAGGATGAATAGTGATGGAATCAGTGCTGGCAAATGACTGACAAGCATGTTCCCATGACTGAGTGAGTAAAACAGGCCTCCAGAAAGCCCATGATGGTTGTCAGGACCTGGAAGGATCCAAGGCAAAGGGCAGACTTTGTTGTTTTAGTTCTGTTCTTAACATAATCTCATGAAATATATGAATTGCAAATAAGAAGAGGAGAAAAATAACCTGTACACACATAATATGTACAATGTTTGCATACAACTTTAGATGTTTTGTGGACTGATTTTGGGATGTGTTGTCCAAATGAAGAATCTCTATCAAGTCACATCAAGTCACATGTATACAATTTTGTGACATGTATAGAAAGCCTCGTCTCAGTTGTTATACAAGGTGAGCAAAACTTGTTTTCATGTGGGAAATAGTTTCTAAAACATACAAATGGGGGAAAGTTTGATGTGGTTTCAATAAAGTCCAGTCTCCCATATTGTTTTCTTGGTTTTGGTGGGGCAGGGGTAGGAGAAAGGTATGTCACTATAGAACAAATGTAAATATCATCTTTAAAAGTATGTGTAGGGAATTTCACACCACTTTAAGGTTCCTTTTGAATATTCCAAGAGCAACATTCCTGATTAAATACATATGGTTGTGATTCTGGCTCCATACATTCACATATTGTGTATTTAGCTCCAACATCAGTGTCAGGATTGGGATAAAAAATAGAAAACTCAGGTATTCATATTCTTTCCAAAGAGGAGAGGTGTTCTGTTTTCTGCTCTTCCATGCACCCATGGTATTTTTTTTGTGAAAACACTAGAAGGACAGATATCTTTTATGAATCTGAAAACATAAATTGCCACGTTTTTTGGGTGCTGGAAAGTTGAGAATAAAGGAGGACTCCAGGTTGAAAACAATCCATGTGCTACCTGAATGTGGATCCACTATTTGCGCCCATTTATCAGCTGTCACAGCATCTAACTGATGTCTGGTAACTGTCATCTCTGCTAATGCAAACTGCACCAGGCCAGGGTGGTTGCAGAAGTCAGCAATATTGATGACACACTTCAATGATATACACCAACAGTGACTGTAGAAAGTATTCACAGTCTTTTTTCAGTATCGCATGCCTCTCATTAAATATTGTTAAAAAATTAAAGCCCAAAATTTAAAAGCAATTTACAAATATCCATATAAGGTTAAAAGGACTAAAAAAATACCCACCCAAGCACCTACATCTCATCTAGGAAACAATGACAGTAATATGTAGGCTGTGACTGAAGATCTCCATGATTTGTGGGACAGGAGGGAGATGTGGTCTCTTTTCTGGATGGTGAGACGTGAGGCTGTGGATGCAGATAGGTGCTTTCAGTGTTGTGTGGCTTCCTAAGTCAAGTTCAGCAGTCGCATGTCAGAGTCATTACTTATTTCGACCTATAACAGAAAATATGAGTTGTTCACAGATTTAAAAATTGAAAAATAATTTTTCTTTTTAACAACCTGCAAGTGAGTTTCTATACCTCGTGCTGTTACTATACATGATTATAGCAATAAGAAAGTTAAAATATTGGGCTCTTCATTTTTCAGGTACTGTATATTTGAACATCACATTACAAGACTGCTTACCTGGTAGAGAGGCGCCAATCACATTAGGTCTGAGGAATGATGTAATGGTATTGTCTTTGATTGTCGTGGGTGAAAATGACAGGATAGCATTACATCTCTAACTCCTAGATGCACTCCTAGAATAATCTTTCTGCAGTATTCTGTTGATTAATTGCTAAAGAGTCATTGTAGTTTATCCTATATGCCACTTAATCTTTGGCTGACATACTGTGATATTTAATTTTCTGTGTCAACACAGAACCCAGATATTGGTCAAATAACAGTTTAATGTTAACTTGAGGTAATTTTTGATGAGATTAACATTTAAAATGAATAGACTTTGGCAAAGCAGTTTCACTCCATAAAATGGGTGAATTTTATTCAATCGGTTATAATGTTTAAAAGCAAAGATTGTTGTACCCTGAGGAAAAAGAAATTTTGCTTCTAGACTCTTCCAACTCAAGACTGCAACATCAATTTGGTCTTTCGCTTCTAGACCACCAGTCTTATGGTACATTTAGAATTTGCCAGTTCCATATTAATGACAAGAGACAATTTCTTTAAGTTTCTCTTTCTACACCCCCCCCCCCTCCACACACACACACCCTTTTGGTTCTGATTCTCTGGAGTTGCTCCTGTGGAGATATGTATGACAAAAACTGCAATCTTACTGATTCTTAATTGGGTAGGAAGTCTTTGGAAGGTGGGGGTTCTGGCTTAGACATTTTATAATATCAGTTTCTACAGTGTGTTTGTTGCATAGGTGGCACTGAATAAATGTTGAATACTTGCTCTTGCTGTTACTCTCACATGATAAATCTTAGCTGATCCAAAATCTTTGAGGCTCAGTTCAAATTTCTCTCCGTGTCCGTAGAGTATAACTGCTACCCCAGTCATAATACTTCATCATCCTGCTAATAGCAGCTCTTAGGCTATCAGCTGTACCTCACATGGAGCTAATGGCATTCAATTTCACAATTAATTGTACTCTGATTGTTGCACTCTGGCAAATTTTCTCTCTGCAACAGAATTATAAGCATCATACACCCAGAGACAGTGCTTTACTCCAATTTTATAATTCTATCTAGCAATTCTCTTCCATTAACTCAGTTCAGTGACGCTCTCTTTGACTTAGAATGGCCCTTTAGAAGAGCTGAAAAAGCTTTGAACTTTCTAGTTTTGCTTTTTTGGTAGCAACTCTTCTTCCTGTAAGCTCTGTTCACTTCTGTACACCCCAGGGACCAAAACCAGATCATCCTTCTATATTTTCTGTGCTCTTCTATTTCTCTACATCCATCATATTTTACTCTATCATATTTACTTCATCATCTTTCCAGCTGAGGGATAAAGAATGAAATTAAAGTAGTGAAATTTTTATAGTCTTATGCAATCTTTTAGTTAAAAAGGAAGGTTCAAGGTCCTAGACTTTATCCATCCAGTTGGTGGATCCCTTCCAGAATGCAGATAAAACAGAGAAGAAAGTGGGGTCTTTCATCTATTAGTGGGAGTTATTTGGAAGAACTTCTAGATATCCATTAAAGTTAATTTTAATGTCAGCCCTGCTTATAGATAATATGTTTTGCTTTGGAACTTTGGCAACATGGATTTGGAAAGGAACTGAAGTAGGCTGGGCCTGTGTTTCAGATTTTAGTAGGAATTCTATGAGTGTTACTACAGGCACTTGGGAATATGTCTGGTGAGGAGTTTTCAAAGAAAACCATGAAGTGTGAAGTGTTCAAAGAAAACTGTTAAGAAAATATTGAAGAAACTGACAAGAGACATCATAAGGTAACCCTATTGGAGACAGTCTTGGATTTTATTAACAGATTTATTTTTAAAAATAAAACATGCACCTAAGTAGAAAGGGTGATGTTATGAATTCACCATTCAAATTCAACTAAAATAAACTTTCTGTTAGACAAACTTCATTTACCCACCACAACTTTTTCTGGATAGAGTATTTGAAAGCAAATCCTAAATATTACATCATGTTTTTCATCAATACAATTTTGTGCATTTTCAAATCAGTGGTTCTTTTTTTTTTTTTGAGATTAGGTCTTGCTATTTTTGCCCAAGGAACCACAGGCTCCAATTGCCCAGGGTACCACAGACTCAAGCAATCCCCAACCTCAGCTTCCCAGGTAGCTGGGATTACAGGTGCACGCCACCATGCCCAGCTATTTTTTTTGAAACTAGGTCTCACTATGGGCCCCAGGCGTAACTCGAACCACAATCCCTGGCCCCGGCTGCTTCATAGGCTGAAGCTGACAAGCACCAGCCACAGTGCCCAGCCTGTCAGTGGTTCTTAAACAAAGAACATTTACTTTTTTGTTGTCACAAATTGGAGAGGGTGGCAATGTTGCTGCTGTTAGTATCTAGTGTGTAGAGACGAAGGATGCTGCTAAATATTCCAAAATTCACTGGACAGCCCCCACTTGTAAGAACGATCTGGTCCAGAATTAATTATGTTAAGACTGAGAAATTCTGCTCAACTGACAAACATTTCTTTTTCTTTTTTACCTCCTCAACTACATGTATATTAAAATAGAAAATTTCTGAAATTTTTACTATATAGTCTACCTTCAGACCACCCCTCCCCCCCAGCTATCTAGATCAATATTTCGCTACACTCGGTTGTAGAAAACAGAGTCCAGAGTCCAAACATTGTACAGACATGGTGTCTGATACTGGGTCTTCTACATCTCATTTAAGAGTAACTGTTTGCCCCCTTTAAAAAATTTAACATATACTATTTCCACATTGTAGATTTGGGTGATTGTGTCCTTCTAATGAGATTAATTTACTCTGTTATTCTCATATTTTCTCCTCTCAGTCCAAGATCACATTTGACTTTGTGGCAAGATACTTCATAGGTAGTGGTGTGTTGTCCTATTCCATCACATCTGGATACATAATGTCTAGTTGTCACTTTCAGTAATGTGATCGTCACTCAGTCTGGGTAAAATAGTGTGAGTTTGGGGATTATTGTAGTCATTATCTTTACAAACATTTGGACAGATGTATGCAACTAAGTACATGGTTAGTTACTGAGGGTGCCTATTCTCAAGGCAGAATGAAATCAATTAATTAGATAATGATGTAATTTCAAAATGTGTCTTCTCATAAGCCTGTCATTCTCTTTTTTTCATTTTTTTTCTAAGTCTGTATTGCTTTTGGGATACCTGTGTGTTTCCATCTATGTACTTCACTGTTCCCCCCCACCACCATTGTATCTTGTTCTTTCAAGAACTTGTTATACATGGGTAATACATATTTTTGATGTGTTACAAAATTTTAAAAAAGATGTATTTATCAATATGCTCTGTTAATTGCTTTTTATTTTGAAATCAAAGATGCTTTCTTAGGGAAATAAGATAAAGTTATTTTTCTTCATGTTATTTTGCTCATATTATTTTGGGTGAGGAGGTGCTTCATGCCTCCACATCACAGTATAAACCTATTTTCTTACCTTTGATATCAATGAAAAATACTGAGAAGTTTGAGGATTCTAGGAAAGAGAAATTAACAATTTCCCTGGAGAGAACCATTCAGATACAGATACAGACTCTCATTTTGGAAAATTTTCATATGCTTCATGAAGCAACATGAGAAGCAGGATCCACATTTCAAATGAGATGGTCTCCAGTGCTCAGTGATGAGCAGGCAACCTGACTATCTGTCATAGCTGACCTGCTTGTGTGTGGCCACTGGTACTGATGGTGGCATCATTCCTATTTAGCAGGGGGCAGTGGTACATGAATCACAGTAGAGTGATGAGTGTGGACTGCACAAGCCATTTAAACCCAATCATTTCATTCTTAGTTGGTCAAATGGCTACACATAACTGTATGCTGTGTGTGCTCTTACATTAGTCCTTATAATAGTATAATCTTATTTTCTGATGGATCAAAAAGTTACTAAAAGCCAGTGGCAAATGGACAGAACTCAAATCCATGGAGAACAAAGAGTCTCAGGTGCTGCCACCTTTGTATTGTTATGTAAGGTGGGCAGAAGGGAATCCCTTGCCTCCGCTGGGACTCTGAAGAAGGTGTTGAGTACATTACAATTGTGGGGTTTTGCACACTTGTGACAGGCCCAAAAGTTAATGCCTCAGTAAGTGCTTAGCATTTCTGGGGACTGATGAAAGCCCTCAGGCCACCACTCTTATGTTCAGTAATGGGAAAGCATGCCAGCCATTACTATGAGCAGATTACAGACATCTTACTCTGACAGCCACAGGGGACAAACAGCAGGTAGATAAATAGGAAAGTGTGAATGCCAATCAAGGACAAATGAAAACAAGATAGGAAGAATTATATTAGTCTTTAGGTGCTTGGTAAAAAACAAATAGTGCAATGCAGATTGTAGACTCCTTTTCATTCATATGCAGTTTACTAATGCATCAATTCTTGTTATTGGTTTTTAAGTCAGAGTTTAAAAGCAAATTGACCTCATCTTTCCACCTCCTAGATAAACACACACACACACACACACACACACACACACACACACTCACCCTGATTTGTCCCCTTGGTTCTGGCACTTAATCTGGATGGTATAAATGCAAAATGGCCTGGCACCTACTTGCAGATATTGCTACAAAACAGCCATCTTCAGGAAAGGGTATGAGATCTTAACAGCTCTGCACACCAGTCCTGGCATCAGAGGAGGGTTTCCTCTGAACTCTGACTGTGAGAAGCAGAAGACAGGGAGGGAGGGGTGGTGGGAGCTGACTGCAGTGCACACCAGACATGGCATTAACTTCTTCAGGCTTCTGGAACTTACTTGTGTAGCAGCCACTCAATCAGAAGTAGTCACATAGTAGGAAACGATTTTTGTGAAGGAAAATTAGCCCCCAGCAAGGGCAATAAAACAAATCAAGACTCCAGAGAAAAGTCATGTTCACTTCTGGAACTCTTGGAATAAGATTGGCTAACCATAACAGAAGCTTTTTTAAATCAGGACTTTAAAACTGCAATTATGGTGTGTCTTCCTCACGGCAATTTCTATCATCAGATCTCTCTACCGCTGTTGCAAAATTCTGTTCTGAAATTCCACTACTACCTTTCTTTGATAAACAGCCCTGAACTAATTATTTTTATGCAAAGGGTTTCTGCTTCATGGAGCTTCATTTCTGCATTACCCAGATGCTAACCATTTTGAATGATTTTGACAAACTTTGAAGTAATTTAGTTGCTCATTATGGTGTTCTCTGGCATTCTACATCTCTTTCATAGCTGCATGGCTTTGTGTCAAACCACTTTTCTTCTTGAGAATTAAATGTGCTCTGGTTGAGCCTCCCACTTGATATAGGTGTCCTCTTCAAAGTCACTACTGACCACATGGATTTAAATGAAAATTACATCCATTTCATGCTCTTCTCTTCATGAAAGGTAGCACTAGTGTATGGTACACATGGAGGAGAGCCTTATGCACACCCAGGATATAATGAGGTTGAGAATTATACCCCAGTCATCGGTGGCTTTGTCAAGGTGATGGATCCCCAGCACAAGCCACCCCTGAGCTGTGCATAACATATCCCAAATCAGAATCAGATGACAACCACTGAATTCATCTCTATAACTTTAAGTATAAAGAGTGACTTCACATAAATGGTGGCACAATGGCTCCTGAAGATCTCAGATTGCTGCAAGAGGACACTATTTAAATAGCTGCTTTAACAGAGGTTTGCTCACTTTATGTGAGAACTATGGTGAACACCGAATTGGACTGTCACAAATTTCAACTTTATCTTCTGGAGAATAGCCAAGCAAATGTTAGCCTACATGCAGGGAACACCCATTTCCTTCTGCTTTTGATAAACCCATTGTCTTTCCAAACTAGCTTAGGCAGCATTTCCCAGTGGCAGCCTGCAGTCCCATTCTGAAAAAATGGCATTGGGGGCTTCTTTTCAGATCTGCTTAATTCTATATATGTTTCCTCTCTTTGATCACTAGCTGTTGGAGGTTCAAGTATTATTCGTCTTTTACTCTAGCACCCAGCACAGGGTCAAGCACACATTGGTTGTAAGCAATGAATTATTATAAGTGGAACCAAACCAATTTATATATTCAGCAGGTTCTTAAAGCTTGATATTATATTTTGGAAAAGGAGAAAGTATGAAGAAATCCAAATGTGTGTCCTTCACCCTAGCATATCACCCCAATTATACACATTCATTCACAATTTGTGGAACTGGAAAGGCACACTTCATGATTAAAAGCAATCACACAATCAAATACAAGGAAGAGAAGAAGGCTTCCTGTAGACATGTACAGAACTATCTATGAGTGGGCTGTCACTACCCATCTAGAATTGAAAGTTATCTACTTATGTATATGTCATCTGGGAATATGCTAAGAGTTCCTCTGATTCCTTTGAAGGGCTGGCATCCTCCAAATAATCCAGAACTGGCTCTTGCAAAATACGTCACTTTGGCATGTGGATTATTTCAACTTGAGGTCAATCAATAATCTGTGTGTTCATGAAACTCCCTTAACTTAGAATAAAAATTATGGGGTATTTTTATCCTGATTTATAATTTTCCCAGAAGTCACCTTCTATTGGAGAAAACTGTCTAAAAGACAGGGCAAATATGCAATTACAAAGCACCAGATACTCATCATATGAGCCCTCTCCATGTCATGTGAGTCATCCTGTCTTCCATTCCTTAAATCAGAATGTATACCCTCTTTTTGTTCCACTGGCTCTATGATCTATATGCATGTAATTAAATTTATTTCTCCTATGGATATAATTAAATTTACTTCTTCTACTAATCTGATGTCCAGTTGATTGGTTCACCAGCCTGTGAAGAATCCACAGTGGTGTGTATGTGGGGGTATTTTCACTTCTACATCTTGATTAACATGACTTTCTCAGAAAACTTGACTTTGCACTTTATGGAGATTGAATAGACTTAATGAAGTTTGAAAACTGGCATTCATGCCACCTTTTAAAGCTTTACTATCGTAGATTAGCTTTCTCTCCAACCTGTGGCAAAATAGCATTACCAAGCTGAGGACAATGGAATTGAATAGAAATGCATCACTAAAATAATCCAAGCAAGTTGATGGAGGCTGACTGGATGAACTACAATATTTGCACTCAAGTAAGGAACACATATACTAATCTCTTAAATTGTTTCATGCCCAAAGATTTTAATTCAGGTTAGTTTGATCTTTCAGATTCCTGCTCCCTTCATGGTTGAAAGGCATTCTATACTCATCTGACATAGTAATATGCATAATATGTCAAAGTCAAAACTTTATATGATTGCTTTCTGTAGCCTGTAGTGTATCTTACATTTAGCTAAAAAATGTGAATTCAGCAGTGAGCTAGGATGTTGAGAAAATGTTTTGAGGAGGGAGTTGATCAAAGCCTTTTAGATAATCTTACAAGAATGTATGATGGTTTCTATTTCACAGAGATGGAAGGGACTTCAGGGAGCACAGATAGAAGTCATGTTGTCTCTAGGACCTGCCACAGAATGCACTTTTGAGTACATGGACATGCATATGTCATTCAAGAAAGGAAATTCCATTACCAACACTAATCAATTACAGTTTTTAATAACCTTCCCAAATAGAAAGTTCTTTCTGACATCTGACCAACATTTTTCATATTGCAATCTTTCTACTGGGTTTTTCCTTTCACAGTGGAGATGAAAGAAACCATTCATCATCCTCTTATCAGATAACAAATGTATATAGGGGTGATCTGAAGAACACCCGTAGGCACTGATTCTGTTCTTTTCACACATTCAAAACTATGATCACCTTTATTACTGTCACAAACCCTGTCACGTTGCCCGAATCCACAAACATCAACTAGTGGAGTGCAGCATTTACGAGCACTCAATAGCGTGAGTAACGAGGCGGTGACTGTTTCGTCCCGGAGTGTTACATAGGGTGAATGTTTTCCCAAATTGAATTTGCTTTAAGAAACTAACATTTAATTAAACATCTATCATGTGACAGGAACAGTGCTGATTTGTATATTCTGTGAACAATGATTCCTTTACATCATTCTGACAGAATAAAATTAATGTAACCTGGATGCAGATATGGACAAGGTCCATTGCAGCAAGTAGGCAGCATGTGAAGAATTTCATATGCATTTCTTACACCAGTGACATTTTACATAATTGCTTCCATCATCATGGAAACACAGAATTTTGAGCTGAAAGAACAGGAAGGTCATCTGAACAGGCCCATGACATGAGGCATGGGGACAATTTATTCTTCAGGGAAGATTCCAGTTCTACTACCTACAACTAGGACTTTGAGAAAGTTGCCTAACATTTATGAACTTCTTTATAAAGTGGGATTACTGATTAGTAGTAATTAATTTATTAGTATATTACAGCATTTCCCCAAAGATTAGGTGAGATGATATATATGTGAAATACTTAGCACTTAACTATTATTTTATACAGTTATCTATTTGCTCCTTAAAATTTTTTGAAAATGAAGTCACTGTATCTGCATCCATTTTCTTATTTGCTAATATTATATCATTTAGGTGACCAAGATTCTTCCCTTACATACACCCCCAAGTCTGATAACTCTGACTTGATTTGTTGTTGCTAACTTCCTTCCATGTGTCCTAGAGATGCATTAGTTAAACACACGGCACAGCAATTGGCACTTTCCGTATATTATACACACCTTATCCATTTGAATCCTCCTTTCTCTTTCTTCTATGAAACCATCTTACAGTTGAGTGGACCAGATCTTAGAGATATCAAGGAAGGCTCCTGAGACCACAAAGGCAGAGCTTGGATTCTCGCTTAGTCTTTTTCTTTCTCTCTTTTTTCTTTTTTTCCATGCTACCCCCAAGATACACATGAATCTGTCTTCTGAAACTAAATCATCTCCTCCACGCCCCAGTTTGGCAGTCAATTATTAAGAGAAAAAAATATTAAATGTTATCTACTTAAAATACTTTCCAGAATGAAAAATGATGATGATGTTGGGTTACATGTGAAAGGTGTGTTTTAAATGAGTGGAAAATTAAACCAACGATTAGTAGTAGCAGGTCCAAATTATTTCACTTTTGGTTAGTGTTGGCTCAGTTAGAAGGATTAATATTTCCATCTCATCACACCTTTACTTACAGGTTAACAGGCTTTAACTCAACATGATCCTGGTAGTAGGAGTGTGCATCAAGTCCACCTATGAAATCAACTGGAAATACAATACAACCCAACATGAATAAGTGCACAAATAAAAACACATTGTCACACTAGGTACTTAAAATTGAATACATAAACTAATCTGAACGAAACTAATCTTAACAAAACTGACTATCCACCTATGAAAAGGGAAAATGTGTACTTAACATAAAGGATAATTAAAAGTGTTATCAATGATCAAAAAAGGGGTAATTCTAATAAACTGGGGATCATAAGGGTTGGGAAAATCATAGGTTTTATTGGCTTTAGTGAAAAATGAAGTAATATTAAAAACCATTAGTCTTTAAATTATATATTTGTCTTTAGACATATAGATATGCCTTTTCCCCTGTAGATCAAAAGATATCCTTTCTCACCTTGTTACCAGATCCATTTTGTCTCCTAGGGATATTTATTGTATCATTAGGAAGACCTTTTAGAAGTCATATAACCTATGTCCTTGCCATCTGTCCACAAACCATGCCTGAAAAATAGGCACTGTACACAAGATTCATCTGCTCTGTGATAGCAGGTCCTTGTCTTCCACTTTGCATAAATTCACTGTCTTTAGCAGTATACTTTTAACTTTTGTTGTTTTATTCAAAGTCTTAATCTTTTTTCTCCAATTCTAGTGCTCATAGCTAATCTTCCTTCATTTCTGCCATTCTTTTAAATTATTTATATCAAGTCTTGGTTACAATATGACCTAAAAGTATCAGCAGTCTAACACTTAAGCATATAGAAGAACTGAACTTTTAGGATGTGTGTGTATGTCTGTTTCATGTGCAGTATATGAATATATCATATTCTCAGCTTAAGCCAGGCATTCAGGGTACTGTGATTGAGAGAGAGAACCTAGAAGTCCTGCTGAAGCACTGAGTTACTCTAGCTATTCTCACCAATCCCTAAATTGCTCTTTTTCTTTTTTTAAACCTCCACTGAAGGGGCTGAAAGCAGTTTGGATCAAACAGAATTTTGCCAGATTAATGTGTACAGGAGTGTTGCAATATGTGCGGACACACAACAACCTGGTAGCAAGAAACCGCTCCCCCCTTCCCACCCAGAGGCAATCCTCCTGAAGACCAGCAGAGGCTGAGACCAGTTCTTTTCCTATCAGCTCATACACATTATGTGGACACCTCATTTTAAGAAGCATTGTGCTCCTTCCTCACTTTACTCTTGTCACATCCCTTTTCTTCCCTTTTCTTCTGGGTGCCTCAATTCTAATAATTTGTTAGGGTTAGTTTTTAAATGTGACTTTTTCTGTCCCTTTGCTTACCTCCTCTACATTTTACTTATGTGATATGATCGTGTATTTATATTTCTCCTTCTGATTTATTTTGCTTATCATAATTCCTTCCACTTAAAGAGGGGAGGTCCTATACTTCCATGATGTAAACCAACATTACTTCAATTAAACAATAAAAAGAATACACTATACAGAGAGAAAGAGGGAGAAGGGGAGAGAGGGAAGAGAGAGAGAGAGAAAGAGAGAGAGAGAGAGAGAGAGAGAGAGAGAGAGTGAGGGGAATCAATTGGAGACATTGAAAACATTTTCTCAGAGAAAACAAGCAGTGTCTATAGGGGTTATTTAAATGGTTAGATTGGACCAAATTTCAGCAGATTAGTTGATCAGTTATCTGCTCTTGTACTCTGCTGACCAAGAGAGTGGACTTTAAAAAAATCATATTAATTAAAAGTTGAATGGCCATATAATTTACAGGACACTTTTGAAAGTTGAAAGGGATATTAAAAATAAACAAAATTATAAATATATTTCTGAATGACTTAGTTGAAAAACTATATTCATAATAAAACTATAAATTAGAGAGAGCTGTGCCTGTATGCACTGAAGTAAAATACAAAGAAAATGTCTTTTAGAATATTAACATATAACATAAATAGAACCATTATTTTTGGAATTCATGTATTCATTGCTATGAATCTGCTCTTTAGTCATCTTTGGTATTGGGGGAAGAAGATACACATGTACATATACACATACACACATAAACACAAAGATCTAGATGTCTACCTACATATAATTTTGATAAATAGTTATAATTTTACTCAAAATAGTTTTTTTATGGTTAGTAAACTTGATATTGTTGACACTTTAATTGGCTTTCTTAATCCTAGAATTTTATATAAGGAAGTAGACATTCTCCCTTTAAATGTTTATAAATGCCAAGAAAGCTTGCTAAAGAGAGTATGTATGCAATGTAGTTTAGCCAAAATAGTTTTCAGACATTGTTATTTTGCCTCTAGTCTTCACCCAAAACTTTACAATTCACAAAATATTAATTCTATTTATCTGATTCTTCTGACCAGATACAAGTGTCACCAAATTTTTAGAACTTCATGGACCACCTACCTTTGCATAATATACATTTGTCCAATTACAACAGGAACTTTATCAATGATCTCTTTTCTTAAATTGAGCTATTTCAAAGGAATATTATAAAACTGAAAATTAAATCTTGTTTTACACCTGAACTCTCATAATTTAATTTTTCTACTTCTTTTACTTTGTAAGCATGAAATAAAATGTTTTGCTTTTTAACAAACTTTCAACTATTATTATTTATTAAAAACTTCAAGAGATGATTTTCAGGGAAAGCTTCATCTATAGCTATGACTATTTATAAAAATGTTCACAGCTTTGTAGGAAATTTAGATTGATATACAAAGTAGTTCATTAAAAGATATTCATTAAATTTTTTAAATTCTGACTGGAGAGTAAAGACCAAAAGCATATTCTATCATCCTAAAGCTCATTCTGCTTATTTCAACAACAACCTCTTACAAAAATATTTTCAGGGAAATGTAAATTAAAACCTATGATTTAAAATTTAACACACAGAAAGAGAGATAAACTAAAAAGTCCAGATAATAAACAAATATTGATAAGGAAGTAGAAAAACTGGAATTCTCATGCACTAGTTGGAATGTAAGGTGGTATAGCCATTTTGCAAAATAATTCAGAAGTTCTTAATAGTTGAATAAAGCAACAGCATATGACCCAATAATTCCACTCTTAAGTATATGCCTAAGAAAAATGAAAGCCCGTATCTAAACAAAAGTTTGTACGCAAATGTTTCCAACAGTATCAATTTTTCATATTCAAAAGGTAGAAATATTCTAGTTTAATTTACCCTAATATGCTTTGTCTGTGTATATGTATATGTGTGATTTGAAAGCTAGCATTTTTTATCTTTGGTAAAATACTGCAGTTTTATTGGGAGGCAATTTTATATTAACTGTTTACTTAAATTTCAAGTATATTTCTACTTTATAAATTTCTTAGTAAAAATATTATGCCTTATAACTACAATATTACATGCTACCCAAATTTTTTTAACACAAAACTTACATTTTTGTCTTTACTATTTACTTTTCAACTGAATTATTAAAGCACTTAAAGTAATAAAAGAAATTTTAATTTTGACCAGAATGAATGTCTAATAGTTTAGCTTTGATTTTTTTTGAGCTTAAAAAATTTTTTTTATATAAATTTCACATCATTGTAATCCCAGGAATTCACACTCCCCCACCATTCCTCCCTTCTCCACCCCCCTGCCTGAAGTTGTGTGCTTCAGTTTGGTGCTTAGTTTGTTTTGACTTTTCCTGATGGCTTTTGTGATTATTTCAATAGGAGTAAAAAAGTTGAAAATAAATGAACTGGTTTTTAGCTGCAAACAGCTGATGAACTGATATAAATCTGGCATCATTTCAGCTCTTTGAGAAATTCTTCTTCCATCAGAGGCAACCCATTACCACCACTTCCAAAAGCTTTTTTCATTGACCTGAAGGGCACAAAGGTGTTCAGAATAGGCTTTTCCAAGACCTGTCACTTTGTTGTGTGAATTACTTTTATCACTCCTTTAATTCCTTAGAATCAATGTTGGGGTGAATACTTAGATAAAGGATTTCTATCAAAATGGCATTTTTATTAGACTTGTCTATGCAGGGCAAAGTATCTAACTACAGAGCATCTGGTCTTTGTTTATGAGTCACCTTTTTATCACATGAGTTTCCTTCCTCTCTTTGTGAAGCCATTCCTAAGCTTAAGATACAAACCCCCACTATGTTCCAGTGATTTAAGAATTCATATTCATATAGATTCTTTATACATATGCAATTAAACCTGAATTTTCTCTTTCTAGTCTGTCTGATAGTAATTTGATTGCTCTGAGTATAAGAACCCAGAGGAAGGGGAGATTGTCTCCCTGAGACAATCTACTCACCATATTTGGTGCACTGAGTTGGTAGAGGAATTGTGGCCTCTAGCATTTCCCTTTATCCACCTGATATTGTAAGGAATTAATCATTTCTATCCTTTCTATCTAAGCACCTATCTTTTAATCATGAATTGGCTTGAGTGTTGTTCTTGAAAAGAAGATGCTACTGGCATAGTTTCTTTGAATAGTTGGTATTATTGGCTTCAGTTATTTGTAAATAGGAGAATTCTGTTTATGTACATGGATCTTGCACACCTCAGAGACACTGCGGCAGAAGTTTAAAGGATTTTCAGTTTTACTAGGTTGTCCTAATAGAACTGTTGGTGATATCTCATTTGAGAAGTAAAAAATCTAGGCCAAAGTCTACATCAGAAAGGATGCCAAGATAACTTATGCAAATAGGGACAATTTATTTTTTAATTTATATTTATATTTATTTTTTATTTATTTTGTTCTTTAGATCACATTCTCTGTAAGCGTTTTTTGGGGATACCTTCCCCTCCCTCCTCAATAGGGACAGTTTTAACCAAAGTAGGCCATATGATGAGCTGAGATGGGTGGCACAGTAACTGAGCTACATGTCCTTTGCTCCTCAGAATTCTAGTGTGAAATGTAAATTTTACAAGCCTCTAAAATTATAGTGGAAAAATTCTCAAGCTTTCAGAACTTCACAAGAATACCAAAAAAGGAGATTCTATTAAGGGGGAACCACAGAAGTGTAGATAATTAAAAAGGTGAAAATATCCAGAATCTTTTATTAACAAAACACAACAATGTGGCTTTTGGCAATAGATGTCCGAATGTTCAGGAAATGATAATTTTTCCACTGTAGGGAAAATGTCCCTCTACTCTTTTAGTTCTCCTCAGGCTGGTTGAATAATAAAATACCAGACAGAATAGAAGGAGGAAAGGAACAATTTAATTATATATATATATATATAATTATACCTATACATATATATATAATATATATATGGAATCCACAAATAGAGTGAGAAATCTGCTTTCCCTGAGAGAGAAGAGGGTATATATTCTGAGCTAAGGGATGGGACAGGGTCTTGTGCTTCTAGAAGAAAGGAAGAGCACTCACATGGTGAAAGGACCAGATGCTCTATAATTAGATACCTTACCATGTAGGTAGATTTCTTCTATAGAAAGGTCACACAATAAAAATTTGGCCAAGTTTGCAGAAAGGTAGTTATATTGCTATGAAATTAAAGCCACTATACATTCTAAAATTAATTTTAATGAGATATAAGTGACAAAAGAAGATTGCATATAGGAACTTACCCTATATAAATAAGCAGATAAATTTCAAGGAAACATGATAAGTAGTAAAAGAGGCACACACACAGGTTTTCAGAGGCATTGGAAAAGGATTAGACAGGAAATCTGTGGTTATTATGGGGGAGACTATCATAAGTATGTGTCATAGCAGAGAAGCCATGGAGGAGATGGAGAAGAGAAGGAAGCATGGAGTTTGCAAGGTTGGAGGAATAGCTTGCTGGATGACCTGCAGGATAAACTGAATTCCAGACTCTAGTTATTAAAGTCTTAAAAGGTAGAATAAAAAAAAATTAGCACAATTAAGAGCTGGCATCAGCTATCTAGAAAAAACAATCATGCAGAGCTTTCTTCTCTTCACCCATTCTCGGAAATTGAGGTGTTGCTTTAAAACACTCCACAGGGAGAGCCTGCAACCAGGAAACCCTTTTGTTCACAGTCCTTTCAAATGTATTTCCTGTGCCAACTTCCAACAGCACAGCCGAGCAACTTCTTGGAAGAAATTATGTTACTTGTAATCGAATATCTTTGCGGTTACTCACTTTAGTCATCAGAAATTCCTGACAAGGATGTTCAAAGACTTAAATCTAGCTTTCCTAGATTTAAAGCAAGATCCTAATGAACAAATACAGAGTTGTTGCTGCCTTTGTTAAGTACACACCCAGCTGCCACTTTTCTATTTGACTATAGGAAAATTTAGGTGATCAATGAATTTTCCAATAGATCATTCAGGGTCCCTGTCTTCAAGCCTCATCAGGCATTGCAACCCTGGTAGTTTTTACAAAGCTTAATTATAGCATGTCATTTTCAGAAGCATTGAAGTTGTCATTGTTTCTAAGTTTGACTGTATCCACCAAATAATTAAACAGAACTTAGGAGTGTTTTGTTTCTGATCCAGTGATGTTGCACGCTGCCTTGTCACTGAGTTGAGAAATGCTGGTCCCCTATAACATTGCCTTTAGTGCTGAGAAATGAAGGCTCAGAAGATTTGGACCAATTAACGTATTTATTCTGAATCTGTCCCCTGATCTATCATTGTCCCTACAATGTAGTTATTAAGCTCTTCTAATGAGTGTTGATTTTACAAATGACCAGCAATAATGTCTTAAGGAAGCATTGCTCAAGTCTTCAAGAACTCAAATATCGAGACCAGTCCACTGTGATTTACTTGTTCTGTGATAGGAATTTGAAAGAGAAATACTGGGGTAGAAGCTCTACATCAACTGAGTTCATGCAGAGAGGTCCTTAAAAGACTGCAGAGAGTATTTTGCAGTGCCCTGCAGATAATGAGGGCTTTTAGGAGCCCAGTTTTTTCAGAGGCAGCTGGTAACTAAACTCTGTGTTACTAGGGAACCAGCTACTACTCTGCAGTGTCACTGATGTGCCAAAGTCCCCTGTCTGTAGCATCAGAGCTTTCAGAGGGCAGACCTGCTGTGCCAAAGCAAAGGCCAAGGTCTGACTGCTCACAGAGCACTGAGAGGCTGCAGGGTGCCAGGATGACACTGCTGGGCACGGTGAACTTGACAGTGCCCTGAAACACAGCTGATGCCCAGAGGAGGGAGCCGGGCTGTGCTACTGCCCAAAATAACTTTAGGAACCCACAGAGCTGTTCAAGCAGGCGATGACAACCCAATGCATGCTTTACGGCTATTTGTTGTTGCTCTATTTAAGATCCAGGAGCTAAAAATCTCTTCTACCCCTCAGAAAGCATGTGGGAGTAAAGAAAGGGAGCATACGGGATCAAGCTGGTGTTCAAGGATGTCGGTACAAGCCTAAACAGTGGCATCTGTAGTCCTAGAGACTGTTTTCCAGAACTGAATCTTTGAACATTTTTACCTCTTTTTGTGTAATAACTGAAGTGCAGGGACATATTACCCCCTAGAGCTAGGCATGTAAATCTGCAAGGATGATCTCTCCCAAATTCCTTCTTGTTTGTAGCAATTACATTAAACTCCATTCCGTAAGTCACTGACACAGACAATATCAGAAAACCCACCTTCCCAGGTCATTTTACTAAGTTTGGCCAGAGGGAAATGATCACCTATCAAGAAAAGCATCACATGTCTGACCAAACTCCCCCATCCCACCAGATCTATCCCACCTTATCAAACCCTCACTCCCGTACCAGATAAAAGCAGACAGTGATGGCACAACTAAGACACAAGACTTCCACAGCTCTAGCCTCTGGCTCTGTGCTTCTCAGCGGCCTGCCCAGGTTTCCTCTAATAAACTTATTTCTTGACTACTCTACTAGTCTCTGGTTTCTTTATTTCTTCTGTTCTTCAAAACCTGATAGAAATCAACCTTGAAAGATGGTAAAATAAGGAAGGACTATCAGAAAAATAACTTGAGTGATTTTTCCTCCATGCCAGATATGAAGCCACCAGAGAAAAGCACAACCAGGGCCTGAAGGGGACCAGGCAAGTTAGGACATAAGCAGAACAAAGAACAACACCCCCCCCCCATCCTACCATCCCCCTCTCCCAAAGAAACAAAGAGAGTCCTTCCTCCTTGACTTCAGTCGGTTACCACTAAATACTGATGGGGTCCTTAAAATATTTTATAAGAAGCTTATAAAATAAGATCTGGGGAAGGATTTAAAAATTTGGTCAAAAATTTAAAATGTTCTTTGATAGAAAAAATAGTCTAAGAAATTCCTATGTTCCCTACACTTAAAATAAGAAAATGTGTTGTGATAAATTAGTAGTCTTGAGAAATTGAAGAAAATAAAACATTCATGGATTGTAAAACGTTATCTTTAAAATACGGATTGATCTGTGGATCAGTTAGCCTATGGATTCAAAGCCATACCAGTAACAATGTATGTAAAAAGTCAAAGACTGGGGAGTAGTTAAGTCAATCTTGGCAGAGAACAAACAACAAAGTTTCCATTTTAAGAGTCAAGATTAATGATTAGATTATACAAATTAAGAGCTTTTCATTCATTAAAAGATGCCATTAAGAACAAAATTTAAAATTGTAAACATTTAAGAGAAAAAGCACTTAAGAATCAACATCACAAGACAGAATTTTATGGGAGATGTGAATTGCAGGATTAAAAAGAGAGAGGAATAAATTTAAAAAAATCAACTCTTAAAGCTTATTAGTTTTTAAATGGACAATTATGGCTATCCAATTGCTGTGGCTTTTAGATTTCATAATAAAGATCTAAAAGAGTAATGTTTCAGTTTTATTATTCAGTATTTAAGTGACTTTGTAATGTGTTGATTTATCTTGGCAGGTATTACATTTCTTGAACACCTCTTTTTTTGTGGTTCTGACTTAGGTTTGGCAACAAACGACACTGTTGAGATGTGGGAGACAGAAGAGAAACAGTGATTACTGTACTCAAGAAGTTGGTCTGGGGTCCAAGACCCCAGTATAGCTTTCACACAGAACTCTGAGAGCCCGGAACAAGATGTGTTTGAATAATGACTCTGTTATTAAGCACACTGAGGAGCACTGCAGGACCCCCAAACCTGCCTGTTCTAAATGGGTTTTGTCATCTGTTACATAAAGAAAAACATACTTTAGTGCATAAGGCCTTCAATAGAAGACAACTTTACTACAATAGTGTGCAAGAGAGAAAAGAAAAAGAATATAGTTAAAATAATTTTTCTATGAGATACTTGAATTTACCCATCTCCTCAAGGGCATATTCCTGGTCAAAGGGGATTGGCTCAATGTGGGTCCATTGAGGTGGAAAGCCTGCCAAAAGTCTAAGGTCCTGCCCTGGTATACCCATCCCTTCAAAACTACTTTCAAGTTCCCTGTGGGCAGGCAGGCTGGAATTTTTCTCTTTTGGTCCTTGCAACTTTGTGTACAGTGCAAATCCTCAATAAATCTTGCCTTGTTTTGTTGGTGAATTCTTTCTCTGTAAGTGTCTCTGGAAACACATTTGCTGGGGTCTGTAAAAATGTGGGAAGGAAGAGGGAAGGAAGCACAATGGACTATGATGGTGGATTGTTGGGAATCTTAAAATATTACCACAATTAAATAATGAATTATCATTATTTTAAAAACTCATACAGCATTTTTCTGACATCATAATCTCTTACATTACCAAATTTTAATAACACTGGATTTATCTAATTTCATTGTATAGTCATATAAATTTCAGTTGTACAACTGTTAAAATTAAACATAGCTATTTTACTTGAGGGGTGTTTTCACAATTTTGCAAGATTTAAGATTGTGTTATTTTGACAACAAGCCTCACATATTGAATGTTCAGTGCTAAGACAATTGAATTGGATCAATTATAAAATGATGTTGGGTCTGCTACATTACATCTGTCTCCCTCTATGCATTTAAATTTTAGTAGGCTGGTTCATTATTTTTCTACATGTGCAAGTCAATTATTATGTAACTTAATATTTAAATTACTCATTTTCAATCTAGTGAGTGACCAACATCTATTTTTTTCATGTTTGTTTTTCATGCTGTTCCTTTTTGGAAAGTATTGCATGCTGGAAAGTATTTGAATTTTGGTGCCTGAAGTATCTGAATTATTAATTTTGCTTCTTACAAGCTATGTGAACTAGAAAAAATATCTAATTTACTCCTCTGTAAAATGAGGATGGTGACTGACTGTTAGGGTGTGGTTGTGCTGTAGGAGATAATGGCTGTGAAGTGCTGTCACAGAGAAAGCATGCAGCAAACAGTAGACTGTGACTAACATTGTTTACACATTTAGCTTATTCTGATGAGGCATTTCCATTAATTATTAATTTTTGAAATTTGAAAAGTTTAGTGTAGACTAGGGTAATGATTTATATGAATTTCATCATTTTCTTTTATTCTTCAGAAGAGTGTCTGATCTCATGGGCTTTGCACTGAACCTGTGTTTGGTTGGCTTTTCTCTTATTTGGAAACAGTAATTGGTTTTGAGGAGGGGACACTTGATCAGTTGGCCACATTTTGAGCCTGGAAATTTTATTTTATCATCTGTGAGGATTTTTCATTCTGGAAAGATAAACTTCTTATACTAAGTATGGTGAAAGGAAGTCCAGCAGAGGCAAAGTTTACAGAGTGATGTGTCAGGTAGGAGTGCTAGATTTCCCTTTCTCGATGGTTGGTGTGGATTTGTTTGAAAGCCCCTGTCTATCACAGATGACTCCCCCAGAAAATCTGTGACTATCTCTGTCACCTCTTGTTTACCAGTTTTTGACTGGTATTACTTTTATTCTCTACTCCTTTTCTCTCACAGTAGCACAAGACTTCAGCAGAGATTTCTCTTATTTTTGGTATTCCAAGTCTCTCCATTTGATATTTTTGTAGGCAGGAGATCTCTTTCACAAACTACACAAACTAACTTTTTCTAATATTTTCAGTGTTACTCCTGTAGATGCAATGATAGGCTTATTCTGGTTATTCTAGAAGGATCCCCCGGGCTTTGTTTAGCATTTGTCCTTGATTCTTGTTCTGGGAAACCTGGTGATAGTGCCCACTGGGGGAATTGATAATAAGCATTTTATCAAATGCTGTCTTTTCTCTTTGCTCTTGTTAAAAGCATTTTACCACCTTTATAAAGATGCCTCTATCATACCTGTTCCCACCATCTCACCACCACAATACATTATAAACTTGATATTTTCTCCTATTTGGAAATTAATAGCAAGGCTTTTTTCATCCTTTCTTTAGTTTTCGTCCTTATAGTATATTTTCTATTGTCTTTACGGTTATTCAGTTCTTCTAAATCTACACAAATTGTTCTCTGTTTATCTAATGTAGATACATTCTTCACCCTTCCATGAATCTTTGAGTACATGCAGAAAAGAAAAGCTATCAATTCCTGCATCCATGTGTGTGTATGGGTGTGCACGTGTCTGTGTTTATACTGTGCAAGGTTTGGAGCAGCTTGCCCTCTTGGGCAGTCATTTAATTTTTTACTGGTAGAAAAGTAGTTTATTTTACTGAAAAGCCTTATAAATGTTGGTTTTCTTTGTGAGCTCAGATATGAAATAAGTTGGAATCACTGATGTAAGACAGAATTCAAGTTCTCACAAAAACTGTCCCCATCATGTGCCTAGTGAACTGAATACTCAACTATATGAACTAGGTTTTTTTCAATACTAAATATTCCATTATTTCCCCAAGATTCTTATTGACGCATTTCCCCCAGTATTTAAAGTGCATTTTCTTGTTGCCTTCCTAGTACTGTAACATTTGAAAGACAAGCCTCCCCAGGATTTGTCTCTTTAATATTTGAATCCTTTCATCCTGAGGTCAACTGAGGCCTGCATTTTCATGAGAAATGTTTATCATTCCCTTAGTTCCACAGAAGAATGAAAATTGGAGATATTACTTAGAATTAACATGTTTGCCAGAAATTGCCTTTCTATTGGAGAAACCTATGTATATGCTAAGGCAAAAAGCTAATAGCAGGGCATCTGGTCTTCATTATACAAATGCCCCTCCTTTATTCTTGCAGCTCCAAGACCCTATCACATTCCTTAATTCAGGAAATATATTCTTATTATGCCTCATTGACTTTAGAATCAACATCCATGTAAATTCTCCATATGTCAGTAATGAAATTTGTTTATTTCTCCTACTGATCTATCTGATGCTCAATTTGATCACTATACAATGTCAAGAAAATCCAAAGGGAAAGGGACAGGGCTAAAATTTTCTCTTTGTCCTAATTGAATGTATTTAGATAAGATCCTGTTCATATGCTCTGAGCTTGGTACCCTGAGACAAAATCAGCCTCTGTTTATAGTTATTGTGACTCTGATTTATTTTACACAGACTATTATCTCTACTTTACTCTTCTGTAATTATGTATATACCTGGCTATTTATTAGAATGCAAGTTCTGTGGTAAAGCTACCATGTCTTATTCATCTCTGTTACCCGTAGTCTAATACATAGAAGGCTTACAATAACTATTTTTTGACTGAATGAATCAAAGAGTCAATAAGGGATTAGGCAATTAAGCTTGTTTAAGGCTCTAAAATTAAACAATAATATGCTGTCTTTGCACTTGAACTATTTTGGATCTGGACAGTTCAGTGACCTCAGAATAAGAAAAGAGCTGAGTAAAATGCAGAATCCACTCAAACATATAAATATCTACATGCATTAACAATATAACTAGAATATAGAAATAACACATAATTCTATCAGTTGATAAAACTGAATAAAGCATAGTATCAGCAAAAAACCTATTGAGTCACATGAGAAAACATTAAGATGACTTAAGAGTTGAGTATAAAGCCAACCAAAAAGAAACTCTTAGGAGTAGTTTTCTGTCTATAGTACTCAAATGTAGTATTATGAGTCCTGGTACTTCGAACCACTAGGTTGATCATATATAGAATGGGGTCTCTTCTTGTTTCACCAACTCTATTAGAAAAAACTGTCTATCTACAAGTGGCAAGTTAGAATGCCCTTGAACTTAGGTCATGACTCTTATACAGGGGTACCAAGAATAGATAAATGCATATTTATCTATGCAAGAAAATATTTATCTATACCAAGAAATTGAAAATGGAGTAGAAATTACCAAGAGCAGGGTGAGGAGAGTTATTACTTATGGGTGTAGAATTTCTGTTTGGAGAACAGAAATAATAAAAAAGTTCTGGAAATGAATAACAGTGATGATTAATTGTGAATGTATTTAATGCCACTTAATTGTACACTTAATCTTTAAGTGGCTAATTTGACATTATGTGTATTTTACCACAATAAAGAGAAACTAAGAATTAAAAATGAGTGACTTATTAACATTTACTAGATTGTAGAATGAGTAATAAATTTCTATTTAGGATTTAGATCTTAAGATTTAGATCTTACAGGTTTTTTAAATTTTCACTTTAATAATAATAGTGATTTTTAAAGTGTAAATGGAAATAGAATTTTATGTGCAGAAAAGCTTCCTTTATGGTCTTCAGAAAATGCAGTGCCAAAGTTTTAACCTTGATCTTCAACCTGTTTTCTTGTATTTTTGCTGTTTCCATTAAGAGGAAAACACTCAGTTTGATACCCTGGTTTCAACTTTAGGACTAGCAACTAAGAGTCTTTTTTGTTTCCTTAAATAAAAAGCAGATCTAACTTACTCTTTCAGGTGATCATGTAAGTCAATAAACATGGAAAATATAGAAAATACAACAAATATAAAACAAAAGAAAATAAAATTTAATGGTAGCTGTGTACTTTCTTACCATATGTGAAAATATAGCATGTTTTGCATCATTTTCACTAACTTTCTTTTTAACACAGGGCTTAGAATTAAGTCCTTGATTCAATGTGCTTTTTAACTCTGGAGGGTCAGTAGGCTAGAAATTTCAGATTACATTTTGAACTTCTGGAACAATCAGGATCTAACTACTCCTGAAGTCAAAGCCTTTGTTTTGGCTGGAAGTCCCTTCCAGGAAATAACTCACTGTGGCCATGTGACTTCTGCAGCTGAACTTCTTCCATTCCCGACCATTTGTTTTCCAGGCTCCTTTTCATCCTTTAGATCTCAGGTTTAATGCCACCTCCTCAAAGAGCTCCTTCTAGGCAACTAGAGGCACCTGTATATTTGTGGATTGCCTCATCGCTCTACTCACCTTTTAGGGACAGAACTTCTGTCTGTTCTGTTGTGGGTCTTCACTTCAGTGAGCTCTTCCCTGACTACCTCCCCTTGGGTGTTCCTGAGCTCCATGCCTCAAAGGTACTTATACTGTTCCCAAGTTATGAGGGCAATTGTATGGCCAATTCTCCTCCTGGCAATATTTCAATAATCCAGATTCCTTCTGGATTACTATGATATTGCTTAAGACCCTTTTAAACATATGGTTTTCAAAATTTCCATGCTTATGTGTTAAAGGGGAAGACATGGAGTATGGCAGGTGGAAGCAGTTTGGGGGGCAGACTGGAGGTGGGTATATCCCTTTTGCTCATGTTCCACAATCTGGAATTGAATTTCCTGATATACCCCAGAGTAGGGAAGCTGGGGAATTCAGTTGTGTGCTGAAGAAACAAATAGGGTTAGGAAGAATACTAATCTATCCTATGACACATGCTTATGCTAATCTACAACAGCTTTAGTGAAAGTTGTCTTCCATGAATAAGAACTGGAAACATTATGGGCTTTTCAGAGACTGGACTATAGCAAAAAAGGCTGTCCTTGGAATATACTATTAACCTTACACTTTTCTGTTTTTGCAATCAAAGAGAGAGTAGTAGTGACCTAAAGAGTGGGGTGGTGGGGAATGAGAATTCTATTTCTATATATTAAAAAAAGTGAATAGACTGAAGGGCTAATTATATATAATTTAGAATTAACTAAATTTGTACTTTAGACAGAAAGAAAAATGCTCTTGCCTCTCCCCTACTCTATTGCCATGTTGACATCTAGGTTATATGAATAATCCAAAATACTTCATTTAAGATTTAGTTTCAAATATTGGTCCCAGAAAGAACACTAAATTATTTTACTTTCATGGGCAGTAAAGTACTTACTATAAAGCCTACGAAGACAAGTGTTCCATGTGTGCCTTTTATAGTTGGTTACTTGTATGACATTTCCTCAAAGGAACTATAAAATTGGATTTCCACTAAATATTTGATCCCAGAATACAGCTCTTGAGGAAATTATGTGCAATTTTGTTACTTAAAAGGGATAGGCATCTGTTTTATTCTTTGATCTTACTTTAAAACACTTCTGTTTTATTGTCCCATCCTATCTAAAATGTTTCACTGGAACTGCATGAGTTATATAACAAATAAAAAATTAATACTTTGAGGACTTAATGGTAAATTATATTTCCTAAAGCAACTGGGGCAAGAATTTTAAAATTAGTTACCTCTATTTGTATCAGAAATCTGCTAAATGGCATAAGAGTATTCAAAATGGTTTTCAATTGGTAAAGTGCTGTTCAGAGATGGGATTGCCTTGGAGAGCCAGAAGCAGCAACAGTCAACAGTGACCAAAGGCACTGACAATAACAAAGATTGTGAAGTTCTGAATGAATTTCCCAATATGGTGTTCATTGCTGAACTTTCAGAAAGCATTTTCTTTGACAATACAAGAAGTCTGAGAGCAGTGGACTGACAGAGGTGAGAAAGAATCTGAGGTGAGAAAGTGAACAATAAAGCTGAACCACACTGTAGAAAAGTCTGGACACAGAGGGAGACACATTTCTGTGAGAAATAGAGATGCTGAATGTGAACTAGGTGGCAAATCAAAATAATTTCTTTTCTTTCTATTTTGTGATATTTTTTGTAAGATAAGAAAAAGGATCCA
Source organism: Uropsilus gracilis (assembly GCA_004024945.1). NCBI lineage: Eukaryota > Metazoa > Chordata > Mammalia > Eulipotyphla > Talpidae > Uropsilus > Uropsilus gracilis. Next base: position 50,576 of record PVHY01010161.1, read on the forward strand.
GTGGGAGGAAGAAACTGGATATAAATATAGATATAAAGATATACATATTAAGATAGACAGATATAGATATATAAAAGATATATATATATATATATATATATATATATATATATATATATATATATATATATGATGTGTGTTCAAGAAAAAGAGTGAATGGAGTTGGGAACCTTGATGATATGAAAGGATTGGATATAAATACCATAAAAACAGCAGGATAGAACACAGGCCTATTTCTCTAAGTGAGGAATATGATAATAATGGATAAAGTTCTATGGGAGAGAGACAGTATTAGAACTTCATGCTCCCACGGGCTTTTATTTCTGTGGAAGAGAATTAATGTTAAATGAGGTTACCAGGAATCACATCAGCTCTCTGAGCTTCATTTCCTTATCCCTAAAATGAAGGTAGGGATATCTAAGTCTGCAGTTTTAAGGGAACTGCACAAGGCATTGATTAGGAAAGAGTGAGATTACTGATGTACTTCAAGGTCAGGGTAGCCAGCTCACATGGATATTGTGCAGGGTACGTGGTAAAGATGAGATAGGATATTGATTTTAGAACTAAAATGTAAACACATGGCCTCGGTCTGAATACTATCAGTAACTCCTCCCTCCAGGTCTCTAAATTTTATAATAAATAACCCAAAGGAAAATCATTGCATAGGATCAACATAAAATACATTTAGTCCATTTTATACTCACTGTGTATTTTTGGTGCCATGAGGGTGTGAATTGTTCTATTATTTCATGTGTTACTTTGCTTCCTCATAATCATGTCTGTTTCCCAAAATGTTCATCCTTCATTCTATACCATCTGGATGGCAAATCCTCTATTCTTCTCAACTTAAGGACACACCATGCATCTTAGGTGTAGGCATTCAACAGTTACTGGATGGTGAGTAACTGGGCACTCCGCCCTGTCTAAAGTTGTAGGGAACTGTGAATACACCTCTCATCAATGCTACGATATTAGTGTAGAGGGCTTATTTGGGTGTGGAGGTGGTGGTGGTAGTCGGTGTTGTGTCTCATGTCTTCCTCTCTTGATCTGAACCAGAGAGCTCAGGATGTTTGAAACACAGCTTTGATTTACCATTTGCAAATGATTGAACAAAATATGATGCACTGAACTGCACCTTGAGATAATCTAACCCACAGGCCTGCTACAGGGCTAGAATTTACAGCTGTTTTGGATCCCCTCTTAGAGTGATGAGATCAGTGAATGGCTCAGAGCTAGTTAAGAGTCAGGACCATTTTCATTGAAATGTCTAACATCTAATTTCAAGGGGAAATAGGAAATTAAAATCCCCTGTGAAGGATAAGTGTTCTCTGCTTGCTGGTGTCAATTTTCTGTCAAAACAGGCCATAATTAATAGCGGAAGAAAATTTCCAGGGAATAGAAATGCAGAGAGCATTTATATCTCACTGTGAATTTGTCAATTTTTTTCTCTATAGGAAAAGAAATGGAGAACTTAAATTTTCATAAGTGAGAAGAAAGAGATATGAGAGATAATGTAAAGGTATGGTGGCATTTTCCCTGCTATGTATTTTGTGCAACTGATACTCACTGATTCTCTTTAGTTCCAAGATACAGAACCTGGTCCTGACACCCAAGGGTAGGTAACATATGACCTCCGCTCTCTACTAGGAGGGAATTCAGTTAATTAAAATAATACCTTTTACAGGTTCAGAAACCTGGAATTCTCTGTAGACATTCTGCAGTATCTACAGAGGCATGGGAACATGTCCTTGGGACAAAAGTTGAAGACCATCTAGTTGATGGTGTCTCATCTGGTGAATGAGTGCATATGAGTTGAGGATAGAGTCAAGGAATATTCCCAAAGCTTAACTTGTGTAAGGAGTTGAGAAAATAAATGGAGATACAGAACAGAAAAAGGAGAACTTTTTCCTTCATCTCTGCCAGAAGAAATCCTAAACATCTTTCAGAGTACTAACTCATTAAATATTATATTGTGTGTCTTATGTCAGGAAATGGGCTAGAATATTGGTACATCTTAACTTTTAAAAAATTAGAGTTGTGTTAAATGTTTCCAAGGAAAAAGGACAATGTGCAAGGAAAGCATATGCTAAAACACTGCAGGAGCTCTCACTAGCCTAGGGAGGGTGAGAAGGAGGCGGTCCACTTTGGGAAGAGAAGTTAAGATGAAAGCTGAGGATGGATATATGTTAGTGGGTCGACAGGCAGAAAACCCCTCTGAGACTTTGATGTGAGGGGGTGTGAACAAGCTTGGCCAATTAGGAGAATAGACTGGCAATGAGAGTGAGAAGAGAGTACTCAGAAAACCTATCTAACAGTATCTGTCTGTCTATCTTATCTATCTATCTATCTATCTATCTATCTATCTATCTATCTATCTATCTATCTATCTATCTATCTATCTATCTATCTATCTATCTATCTATCTATCTATCTATCTATCTATCTATCTATCTATCTATCTATCTATCTATCTATCTATCTATCTATCTATCTATCTATCTATCTATCTATCTATCTATCTATC
>PVHY01010162.1:0-53130 GCA_004024945.1 Uropsilus gracilis
TGGTATCACAAACTCAAGCACTCCCCAGCCTCAGCTTCCCAGGTAGCTGGGATTACAAGTGTGCGCCACCACGCCCAGCTATTTTTTGGAACTAGGTCTCACTGTGTTGCCCAAATGGGACTCAAACCACAATCCCTAGCCCCAGCTTCTTCATAGGCTGAAGCTTACAGGCATGAGCCACCGTGCCTGGCTTTTTCCTTAGTACCTTCTAATAACTACATATAACTTAAGTTTCTCCTCCAATTTCTCCACCACAGAAGTTTTTATTTGAAGGTTTGTTTATATTTTTGTAGTGCCTGTAACAGTGCCTCTCACATATTGGATATTTCTACAAATGTTTGTTGAATGAGTGAGAGATAAATAATACCATTGATCACTTATTTGGTCAAATATGTACTAATTGCTTGTTGTGTGCATAATACTATGCCAAGGGGTGAAGCAGTACCAGCAGATCACCAGGTAGCATGGTTTGTACCCTATGGTACAATCTGGTAAAAGATACATACATAAAACTATTTAACAATAGGAGACATCCAAGAAATACTAACTGAGCTATTAAATTTAAATCATTAATTATATAGGGATCAAATGGAGATTTGGTGGAAAGTGAAGAGAAAATGATGAATTTGGCTTTAAAGGACAAATAATGCTTGACTAGACCAAGGGAGGGGTTGTGTTGAGGGATGAGGGTATTCCAAGCAGGGGAGTAGTAGGTACAAAACCGTGGAAACAAGATATGTGCATGTGTTTTAGGGCAGCAAAGGAGTTGGTAAACAGATTTTTTTAATATGGCTGGGTCTTAAATGTGAGGCTAAACACTTGGACTTTTTATGTGGCAATAGGGAGCTATTGAAGATTTGTGTTTGGTTTGGTTTAGAATGAAGGAATGTGGTATGCATGGAGGTTATTTAGAAATTCTGTTGTTTGGCAGCAAGTGGCTGTGCTAGGTGCAGGCAGGTTTAGGAGATTTACAATATTCCAACTTGACCTTCATCTCCGTTGTGTTAAGAAGGAGGGGTGGAGTGAGGGAAGTTGCTGGGAGGACCTGACAGGGCTTGATGGTCAAAATTTGTATAGTTTTGAATTAATTATTTTGCAAGACGAAGAAATGACAATTACTCAAAGCAGAGTCACAGCATAAGCAGATGTTTTATGATGATGTTTTACAGTTTGTCATATGGATCCAATTCAGGCAGGCTGTGAGCCAGGCCAAATTTGCTGGCATTTGAATGCTGCAGTTATACAGAACTATTGTACAATGCAAAGTTGAATGCCATCAACTTAGAACTTGTGACCCCAGTTTGAACTATCCACTAAAGAAGAGCTCCTATGTTGAATCCTTTAAGTCTGAGATAAAATGCTAGAAAACCAGAATTTGAGTTTGTCAGCTATAATTTGCTCTTGCCTACCTCTTTTACTTTCCAAGTGACTTCAACCTGAGAGTTCTAGTGTTTGTGGGGGTGTTGGAAATTGAAGCAAGCAGAAGGAAGATATATCCAAACCTTCTGAGCAAGATTTCAGAGACTCAGAACCAGCATTAAAGCATAAGTCCTGGGTGCCCTGCAGTTGGCCATGGTGGCCCGCGGCAACATGGCCTGCATGCCAGCACACCCCGCCTTTGGCTTGGAGGCCTTTGGCTTGGGGCCTTCTAGGGACCTCCCTTGGGTGTGACTGAGTCGGGTGAGTGCGTGTTGAGAGCCAAATGCAGGATACCAAGAGAGAAAGAACAGATGAGAGAGATGGCTTAGCTGTGGCAGCTAAGGTTCGGCTGGAAGTAATGAACCAGGCCACAATTTATTAAGTCAAGAAAGGGGGTATTTATAAAGAACAGAGCACAATTCACGATGAATTTCAAAGGGAAGCAAAATGGTGAGGGTGTAATAAAATTTAATTTTATTTAAGCTAATAGGTTAACTTTATGAGTTTCTGTGAGGTAATTGGGGGCAGGGAGCAGGGGGGCAGGGGGATCACTCACAAATTGATTTCTGTCTCTTTAAGGAGGTAAACATTGGAGGAATGGGGACACTTATCACTTTTCAGAGATATTGCTGCCTGTCCTGTCTCCAGTTTTCTGGAAACAGATAAGGTAGTAAAATGATGTGTTCCTTATTTCACAACATAATCCCAGTCTGGTCTGTGATAGCACCCAACAAGTGCTCAGGTTTGGCATCCCCCAGTTGGCCATGGCGACTGGTGACAACACATCACGCATGCCTTTGGTTTGGAGGCTGGGGGGCTGCTGGGAACCTGCCTTAGGTGTGGCGCAGTAGGCCACCCTGAGCAGGTGCGCCTTCGCATGCTTGGACCCTGGCAGGATTCTGGCAGAGTGGCAGGGAGGGTGGGTAGGGAGGACTAGAAGCCCCTACTGTTTTACTTTCACTCCACTCCACTTAGTCCTTGGGAAGAATAAGAAGAAACAAAGAATACAAACACTGACATAGAGTGGGTGAGGGACTAGTTAAAGACCCTGCTCACACATTTGAATAGGATGCAAGAGAAGAAATGTCAAGAAATCCACTACATAATGGACAGAGAAACGATCATGGTGATGACCTATCAAGAATCACACCTACGGCCTCACCAGGAGTGGATGGGACATAATTCCAGTTCTGATACACCATCTAAGAGAGCAAGGCCCCCCTCCCCATTCTGTGAAAAAGGAAGGCCACAGAGCTGGGGCATCGGTTTCACAGCAAAGTGGCAAACTAAGGGAGAGAAGATGATCAGCAAAGGCCATCAATGGATTCCTCTCCACAACTAGTAACTTCTTTTGTGACAATGACTGGGGATGAGGCCCCCTAAGCCAGAGGACAGAGCTATAAACCAAAAAGACAGCAAAACAGCACAGAGAACAGACAATGAATGACCTCAAATGAGCACAGACTGGCTGTCCAATGCAGAGTGAAGACTGAACACCTACCAGCATATTTACCGTGTCTCAGGAACATAGTCTCTCACCTAGCAAATGGACATTGCCACAGGAAAAAAAAAGAGACCAGTGGACTTAACATGAATCAATAAACATCAAGGAGAGAGGAGTCTGAGTGAACAGAGGGGGTTTCAGTGGGGAGGGGAAGGCATTCCAATAATCATTTGCTGATGTAAGAAATTTAAAAGAATTAAGGGTGGGGGGGAAAGCAGAAGCCCTTAGGTCTATTCTTAGGTAGTTATTATTATAGGAATATTAACTTCTTATGAAAAAAGTAAAAACAGTTGCTCACTTATCAAGCTAGTATATGTGGCATTGGTTAAAAAAATATATTTTCTTTAACTCTCTTCAATTAACTGGTTCCTCATTTTTGTAAGGTTTTATGCTATTACCAGAAGAATATATATCCAATGACACATACAAGCAGAAGGGCTGGCTATAGGAATTGAGCTGTTGCTCTGAACCAAAGGGATTTGTGCCTGAGATTGGCTTGGTAGTCACTGACTGATGGAAGTGAGCGGATGTGCAGAAGAGGAACTTATATCATATGTAGGCGAAAAGCATGAAGAAAATCATAATTTGAGAGTTCTCTAAGCTCCAGTGGACATCCCAGTTGTACCTGTTACTCTGGTAACCCATTCAACTGAAGTGTTTGTCCTGAAATTTCAAATTAAGTATCATCACTAATACTTGCATTAAAAGAACTTGGAATGGGTTTCACCTTTTTTAAATTAAATTTTTGAAATTTTTTGTCAGTCATTTATATATCTCTAAAACTTTGAGGTTACATTTTCACACTTCCACATGTGTGCATCTTTCACTCTCTCCCTCAACTCTCCTGTACTGTTGACCTATCCTTTCCTTCCTCTATTTCATCTGGTAACCAATGTTTTTCCCAGTTTTATTTTTGCTGTGCTTTTTTCAGTATATATCCTTTGGTATTTGTATTCCACAGGTAAGCGAAACCATACGGTATCTGTCTTTCACTTTCTGACTGATATCACTTACAATAATCACCTCAAAGTTCATCTATTTTGTCGCAAAGGCACTAATTCATCTTTTTAAATAGCTGAGTACTATTTCATTGAGTATGTATTCCACAAATTCTTTATGCAGTCATCTGTTGTTGGCTACTTAGGTTGATTCTCTGTCTTGGCAGCTGTGGTTAATGCTATGAACAGAGGAGTACATAAATTTTGTAGTAGAGTTTTCAGATTCTTTGGGTAAATGCCCAGAAATGGTATTGCTGGGTCATGTAGTATTTCCGTTTTTATGTTTTTAAGGTAGCTCCATACTTTTTCCATAGAGATTGTACCAAATTGCATTCCCACCAATAATTAATGAGTGTTCTTTTGTCTCTACACCCTGGCCAACGTTTGTTTCCACTCTTTTTGATACAGGCCATTCTCACGTGGTGAGACGATATCTCATTATTGTTTTGATCTTCATTTTCCTTTGGAAAAGTAGTTTTGAACATATCTTCATGTTTCTGTAGGCTTTTTTTAAAATAAGTATTTTGATCTTTTGCCCATTTTTTGATTGGGCTGTTAATTTTTTGTTGTTTCTAAGTTGTATCTGAGCAGTTTATGTTTTGGAGATTAGCTCCTTGTCAGACATTTAATGGAAAAATATCCTACTTTGTCAGTTACCTTTTTGGTTTTGTGGTGGTTTCTTTTGATACACAAAAGCACTTTAGTTTGGATGTAGTCCCATTTGTTTATTTTTGCTTTTGTTTCTTTTGCCATAGAGAACTCATCCCTAGGCATCCACTTTGTACTTTCATCCTCTGCCATAATCTCTTCTATTGTGTTTAATGCATGAGCAGTGGACAGAGCTCCCATTTGACAATGTGCTGAAATATAAGGGTGGCCAGTAATAGTCTATTTCTTTTCTCCCAACCCTTTCCAGATGCACCCTAAGTGGCAGTACCCTTTCAAGGACAGGATGTAGGGTGCTTACTGATAAAACCTATAGAGTGTGCTCTGAGTGACTGAGGTCAGCCAACTCTTTCAGATCTTGGGTGGTGGTGAAAGAAATGCTTGAGCCATTGTTTGCATAAGCAAATGTGTGTGTGTGTATGTGTATACATACATATTGTCTGTATATATCAGACAATTTCTGCCAAGCTGTACCTGTGCCATCCATGACAGTACTTGGCTACCAGTTTACAAGACTGTAGGGAAATGTGGTGAATTGTAGGCTAGTTGTCAGGCTGTTTAGGCAGAGCAGTCCTGCCATAAATAAAAGCATGTGAAGAATAGTCTGGATTCTCTTGCTATAGAGGTGTGATCACTTCCTGTTTGTTTCTAAATGTCCCACTATCTTTATATTATATTGCTTAACAGTTTCTTATTACAAATAGTTTTTTGGTAGCAAGTATTTTCAAATAGCTAGCAAACTTAAAAAAGGGTGCATTTACAGAATAATTAAGAATTCACTTCCCATTTGTCAAGAGAGTTCAGATGTAGTTGTCATTTTCATGCCGCCATAGGGGACCACATGATAGCCAGAAGATTCAGTCTGCTGAAGAAGCGTTAACGTTTGCATCAAAAATTAGTTGCTTTTTTAAGAGTCACATATCCAAAGATTACTGTTTAAAACATGTGGTAATCAGATGTGTGTTTTCATGTTAAAGCAAATGAAAATGAGCAAAACTAGGCAGGAGGATAAGGCCTTACCACATCTTCTTGTGTATGTATGTTAATATGGTCACTCTTATAGAAGTATCTCATTAACAGTTGGATCTGCTGGTTTTCTATCAGTCATGTCAATTGCCTCAAATAGAAAACTCATTAATTTGGTTCTCATGATGGTCTGATTTTTTTTTAATTCAATTAGTAGATTCAAAATAAAAAATTTTGGAAATACTTTCCATCAAAAGTGAAGCATTCTGAATCTATTTAAAACTAAATTAAAAAGGTAAGCATTGAAGGTAAAAGTATTTTTCTAGTGGTGATAGTAAGAATACAAAATTTGGTAGAACTTGACAACATGGTAAAAATCATACCTTTTCTGAATTAGAAAAAGTAATTTGAAGTAGAAATGCACTCAGAGTTGGTTGTAGTACTAGATATATTATGGTCCAAATAAGGCTCTACCGCTGGGATTAAAAACTAGCTGTTGTCACTAACAATTTTTGTACACAAACTCTCTCACATACACAAACACACACACTGGGTAATTGAATCATAAAATTCTTGTCACATGTCTCATGTTGAATTAAAATAAAATTCTGTAACAAGGGATACTTCTCTGCTTGCTGCCCATTTAGTGAACTTTTAAAATGTTAGAGTTTTTAAAGAGCCATTTTCTAAATCAATTGAGGTATCCTTTAATGATACTGAATTTTTTTCTTTAAAGAATCCCATTGCATTTTGACTACTTTTATTAAGAACCAATGGGAAACCTTTTATATATTTTAATTTAATGAAATTCCAAGAGACTTTAGCTTATAGCGCTTTTAGCAAGTTTTGATTACTGAAAGCAACACTTTCAACTAGGCATTCATTAGAATTTAGTGAAAAAAGAACAATAATAGTTCAAATGATATCCAGGATTTAATTTTGAAATGTGTAATTGTACTTTTGGATATCTCTACTATGTTAGCCTGCTCAGACTGCCCTAACAAAATACAGACTGAATGATGTAAACCACAGAAACTTATTTTCTCACAGTGCTGGAGGCCAGAAATCCAAGATCAGGATGCGTTCATGCTTGATTTCTGGTGAGACCCCACTTCCTGGCTTTGAGACAGCTGCCTTCTCACTGTGTCCTCATGTGACCTTTCTCTGTATGCTTCTAGAGTAAGCACTCCACTGCCTTTTCCTCTTCGAAGAAGGATAACAGTTCTCTCGGATTTGGGTCCCACCCATATGTCCTCATTTAATCTTCATTATCTCCATAAAGGCCCTATTTCAAAATGTAGGCACATTGGTAGTTGGGTTTCAACATGAGTTTTTGGGGTGATACAGTTCAGCCAATGGCATCTACCTAGGAAGAATGTTTTCTTTGTGAAATTTTTTTCTTTATGAAATATTTTTCATTTCATAAAGAAATGAAATGAAAAAATGTTTTCCTTATGAAAATTTCAAGTATGAAAAATGACTAGTAACAGCTCAGAATAATGTGTTCCCTTGCATGGTCCCATCACTTAACCTCAATAGCTATACCTCATGGCCAATCTGTTTTCACACTCTGCCCCATATTATTTAGAAACAACTGTTAACACATTAAAACATTTCATTTTAAAATATTTTAGTATTTAGGTTTACTCTTTTACCAACTTTCAAGTCTATAATATAGTAGTAGTAGCTGTAATCACGTACTGCAGCTTGGATCTCCAGAACTTATTATTTTATTACTAGAAAGTTATACTTTTTAACATCTCCCCATTTCCCCTACCCCCAAAACTTTCTCTGGCAAGCAGCATTCTATTTCTGTGAGCTTAACTTTTTTTAGATTTCATATACATGTGAGAATATATAGTACTTGTCTTTCCCTGCCTTATTTTACTCTATAATGCCTTCAGAATCAGTCTTTGTTGTCATAAAAGGAAGGATGTCCTCCTTTTTAGTGACCAAATAATATTCATAAAATACATTTTCTTTTCCCGGTAATGGACATTGTTTTTGTGACTGTAAATGATGCTGCAGTGAACATGAGGATTCAAGTCTTGGAAGATTATTTAATTTCTTTCTTCTATGTGCCCAGAAGTGGTTTGCTAGATCATTTGGAGTTCTACTTTTAATTTTCACTCAGTATATTTAGAATAAATGTTTCCTCAACTAAAATTATTCTGACCTACCTAGAGGAGTCAGTCAGATGTGTCAATTTAAAGTGTATTATTAATAAATTTGATAACAATAAAAAACACCTTTAAAATAGATGAAAGAAGCCAGGAACAGTGGTGCATACCTGTAAGTTTCAGCCTATGAAGTGGCTGGGGCTAGGGATCGCGGTTCGAGTCCCGCTCAGAGCAACACAGCAAGACCTAGTCCCAAAATATAGCTGGGCGTGGTGGCGCACACCTGTAATCCCAGCTACCTGGGAAGCTGAGGCTGGGGATTGCTTGAGTTTGTGGTACTCCGGGCAATGTGAACCTGGAGTTCTCCAGGCAAAATAGCCAGACCTATTCTCAAAAAAAAATTAATAAAATAAAATAGATGAAAGGCAATTTATGAAAAAATTTAAAACACTAAGATCCTATTAGAAAAAAATTAATGTATATCAATGATATGATTTAAATTGATATTAAAAAAGAACTGATATATGAGTATCTAAGAAAAAGTAACTTACCTAATCTATTACAGAAACATGGAAATAAATGTATAGCTTGATTAATGTTCCTCTTTTTTTTCAAATGCTCTGATAATTCGTTTTTGAAAAGTTTTAATTTCTTTTGATAAACAATTTTACTTTTGAAAACGGTTTTTGGGTAGAATGAGTTGAGATAATCTCCTGATATAGTAAAATCCGTTTTTTGATCAACAATTTGTTGGCCAATAAATAATAATTTTTAGAAATCATTTAATTTTAATTATTTTTCAGTGCCCTGTTTCATTTTCCAAAATGAAGCAATTTGAATAGTACAGTTTGTGGTTGCCTAACTAAGCATTACTAAGTATTTAGTGTCTACCAGACACAGATGGGGAAAGGAACTTGGCTGTGTCAATTTATCAGTAGAGAACAGTGTTTCTGTTGGGACATGATATGGCTATCAATAGTTTGTGAAGGGTCTTAAATGTCGCTTTTCAAAATTATCTGACCCTATAGATATGGAAATCTCTGACAGTTTTGAATAAAAGAGTGATATGACAAAAGTGGTTTTGTCAGGAGTTTAAATAGGAATACATGTCATGGAGGCATGATAAATGTTGTAGCAGTGAAGATAGGAAGAACAGGTTGCAACTTCATTACAAAGGAACATTTTCTGAGACTTCATTATTAGACTGGCAGGACTAAATGAAAACTTAGAATCAGAGAGGAGGCAAATATTCTTAGATGTCTCATTAAAAAGATGTCCCGTTGATAGAACGTTCAGGGAGAAGGGCAAATGCCGTTGACACAGGAAGATTGTGTGGTTTTGGATGTTGAAAATTAGGACATTGTGCTGTATCTAAGTAGGGTCCTTTGGGCATAAGATCCTGAAGCTCAACAGTGAGGGCAGAACTGAACATGCAGATTGGTGCTTCTCTGTGGGCTAAAAGTGAAGCTTCAAGAGAATGCCTGGCAAAGTCCTGAACTTCGGATATCCTCCAACAGTTGGAGGAAAGTGAAGAAATAGCACCAGTGAATATAATTAAAGAAAAATGTATCAGAGTCTTTAGAGAGGGGTAGAAAGAAACCCAAAGAAGGGATCCATGGAAACCAAAGGAAGAATGGGTGTCAGTGAGTAATGTCATGTAGTGATAAAGTCCAAGGAGGACTAAAAAGATGCCATTGGAGCTAGCTCATGATCCTCAAAGCCAACTTCAAGAGGTTAAAGCAAGAGTAACAGATGAGGAAATGGATATAACACCTATTAGAGCATGTCAAAAAGATGAGTGCCAAAGTGTGAACTGTTGAGTTTAGGGCAGAGAGTCAAAACTTTTCAAGATATTGAAGACTTTTACATGATATGAGGCAGAAGTGGAGGACTTGAGTGGCTAAAGGAGAGAATGAGTTGAGTGGATGAAGAGCAGAGTGGATGTTGTATAGGGGGAGGAGAAAACTTGGGGATATTGTTTTAGGAGAAGAATGGAATGAGGGGAAGAAAGAAAGGTATTAACTTTGGAATCAAGAGCATTTGTAATGAGCTGAAAGATGTGAGACCATTAATACTAGAATAATAACTTCTGTTGGTTTCTACATTCCAAGCTAGATTGTAAGTGTGAACTCTTCATAAACTATTTTAAGATATTGAGGGAATAGAAAATAATTGTGTTAAGATATGGTCTCTTACCCTGTGACTTATGTGGACTAAATGGAATTGGGAGGCAGAAATAACTGTGTGTACCCAAGTGTCAAAGTAAATAGAAACTGTGCTCTGAATATCCAGTGATGGCCTTATGAATGGTCAGGAAAGGCCTGAAGAAGTGAGTGTTTGTGTGAACTAGTAGGAATGGTTGGATATTTGCATAAGACAAAGATCAGAAACCTTAAGTTCTGAGGATGTGTTCAGTGGAAACAGAAACCAGCAATGTGGCAAGCAAAGGTTTCCTGGTTATTATAGGTTTTTAATTATATTTCCTTTTATTCATTTACACTAATAATGGTAGTAGTAATTGCAACAACAGCAGTCATAATATTAGGAGCTAGCATTTACTTGGTTGCAAGTACTGTATTACTCATTTTGTATATTTTTTATCCTCAACACAATCACTGAGATATTTACTGTTTTCACCCTTATTTCACAGATGAGGAAATAGAGGGTAAAACAATTTGCAGCAGAGCCCATAGTTTATGATGAAGGAAGCTGAGATTTAAACATGGTTTTCTGATTCCAGGGCACTTTAACCAACTCTTCATTGTTTTGCCTGTAGAGGATATTATCTTCTGTTAGGAAGATGGTAGGTTTGGGTTAGGTCAAGTTACCAAATTAAGGAAAAACATTGAATACCAGGCCACTAGTTTTGAACTCTTCTTCGTTTAGTAAAGAACCATTGGCACTTTCATCTGGTGCTAAGTGAAGTTGTAACACAGTAGAGGACAGTTCAGCACATGACAGCAAGTATGTCTCTGCCAGACCAGGGAATTTTAGAGGAACCATGGCAGCACTTCCCAGCCCATTCTGTACACAATACCAAAGTTTCTAGGGCATAGTACTCTGTTTAACTGTTAGTTGCTCCAGGAATTGTGCTCTTCCTTGTTTTGTAGGATTAAACTTTCTCCTCCATTTTGATTTTTGAAGGAAGCAAATGTTTCATTTGAAATCGAGCTGTAGAGTTTCCGTTGTGAACTTGAGTTAGCTGTGGTGGGAAGACTCAAGGATATTGGAGCCTACATTCCAATGGAGAAGACAGAATGAACATATGTGAATAATATGTAGAGAAAAAAGAGATTCTTTCCTTTTTGTTCTTCCTTTCTCATATTGGTAAGCAATAAAAATGAAACTCTTAAGGTCTAACTTGCATAACTGCCAAGAAATATGAGCGCTGAGATAACATATGGGCTGTAGCTGCGACTGCAGTGCAGTGGGATGACGAAAGCTCTGCTGCCGTAGACCTGATTCTGGATCCTGATGACCCCAATGCACACAGCATGGATGAGACCTCATCCTTCTGGACTACAGTTCTCTCATTGGTAAAGTGGAGATGATAAGCCCAGTCATACTGCTCTGCTGAAAAAAATTAGAGCCAGAATATATATGCAAACCATATGTTGTTCTCCTGGTCCATAGTCTGTTCACAGTAATAGGTGTTGCACAGTGCCATTTTCTGTCCTGGCTATTACAGTGTATAGCAATGGTAGCAGAAAATAATTGCTGCCCCTGTATCTGTCACCTGAATGAGGGAAATACATTTAACAGGAGAGTCTTAGATGCAGATGACATGTCAACCCCTGTATTACCTCACATGTGAATTCTCTGGGAAGAGAGGCAAATGTAAGAATAAATGTTACCAAATCTAGCACAGGAGTAAGAGGCATGCATTAAACAATGGATACTAGTAAAAGGTAAAAAGTATATATTAAGTTTATTTGATCATGTAACTTAAGGGAAGACATTGACACAGGAAACTTGAGAGAGGAGAGAATAAGTTTACCTATTTCCCTGAGGAGTACATAAAATTTAGTAAATGAAATATTTGTTATGAAAGAGTTGGTTGTGCTCATTGAAGAAGTCTGAGCACAAGATATCACTTCAGGAAAAGCTGCTTTCAGACAAAACTGATATTATTCTGAGATTTGGTTTGGATAACTTCCTGTTCAGTGAAGCCACATTCAACTATCTGTCTACATGTGTGGTCATGGGAATGAGGAGTGCAGCTTAGCATCAGGATTCAGTTATAGCATGCTAAGCCTTATTATGTGTGATATTAGACATATTTGAGACAGTTGACCCTAAAAGGAAAATTAGCAAGAAATGTGAAGCTACTGATTTTTCATTGTGTAGATTCGTTTTGAGGAGGAAGGATGTTTGATTAGGAGGCTCATAATTTAATGAAGAAACTTGTGATATATAAGCACTGGCACCTAGTGCAGGTGTAGGAAGTAATCTTTTAACCATAAAAGCAATCCATGCCATTGTTTTGTGGTTCTAAATCTTTGTTAGTTCTCAGCAAACTCTTTAATGTCTTTTAATTACTGAGTTGATTGAGTGCTGAATTACTCTCTTCATCATGCATACTATACACCAAGAACCAGGAATCATTGTATGTAGTTTTAGGTAAATTTCTTTTGAGGTCTAGTTTTCCTCTCAGCCTCTTTTGAATGGATTTCTTAAGCCTCCGTTGAATCCCTGATTGCCCCTTTTAAAACTATGGATTTAAAATCAGCAGGTGTTCTTATGTGACCACTAGATGGCACTAATGTACCTGTGAACCTTGTCACCTTGGGGTCTGAGTCTTAGAATTTAATTCGTTGAACCTCAGGTGGGGAACTGAGGCTCAGAGGTTAAGTGACATGGCCCAGATCATACAGTTACTCAGAACCTTTTAAAATCCCATTCATCTCTCTCTCTTCTCTACATCATTCTTGCAGAGGACTTTGTGAGGAAAAGTCCGGAACCATATTCTCAGTCCCTCTTGTTTTTTGTTAATTATTTTTTTGAAGTAATTTAAAACTATTCTTTATGTACATATGTCATCAGTCATACAGGTAACCTACTTTTGAATTTCTTATGGCTTCCTCAGAGGCAGTGCTAGGCACTTTAGTTTTTCTAGCTGACAGTTTTTCCTGGAGTGATCTCTACAGAAATCAGAGCTTCTTTACAATGTGATTAGTTCACTCTATTCTTGCCCAAATGGTTTTTTAAAGTAAGAGGTTTGTCTTTCAACTCTTCCTGCTAATCTAATGCTTTATCTTTGCCTTCTTGCCTGCTGTAGGGTGAGTTGGTCATGCTTTTTCCTCCTATTAGCCTGTGTAACCAACACCTGTGGTATTTCACCCTCCCCCATGATTGTGTGTATGCCTTTCCCAGTGGGTGTGCTCATGTATCTACTGCTCTAATCCAGCTTCTGCTGCTGCCTAATCCATCCTTAGTGCTCTGGTACTGGTAATGCTCCTACCTTGCCAGGTGTTGCAAGGAATAAACAAAGTAAAATACAAAAGCTCATGATATCAGTGCTGGCTCACAGAGAAGATGCTCATTAAGTGCTAATATTCTGGTTGCTCTTGAATACATTGGAACAGGATAGACTGCAGTATTTGACAGGTGGAACCTCAGGGAGATTCACAGCCAGAGGAGCTAGTTTTTTATTGGAGAAAGAAGCGAGGGAAACAAGGGATGCCAGGGTCTATGTCAGAGAACACTGTAATACGGTGCTACCACATCAGCCGTTGACCACATGAAGAGGTTGAACGCTTGAAATGTGACATCAAAACTGAGACATGCTCTAAGTGCTGGATCCACATCAGATCTCAAGACTTGTTATGAAAAAAAGAACATGGCATATCTCAGTGATGTTCTTGTATTTTGTATATTGATTCTATTCTTGTGTTTTATATATTGGTAACATGTTGACATAAGAGTTTTGGATACATAGAGTTAAATAAATGTTATTAAAATTATTTTCTTTTTAAAATGTGCCTGCTAGAAATGATAAGGTAAGACTATCTTTCAATCTGATAGCACTGGAGTATGTTGCTTTTTTGGTACTCAAGCATATGCCACTCTAATTAGGGGAGGTATATGCCAGTAGCTTTTCTTTTTTTTTTTTTTTCCCTTTAAGACTTTATTTGATTTTGTTTTCCTATTTTATGGAGTTTTGTACTTGGATACTACCATCCAGTATCATGATGCCAGTTGCTTTTGGAAACTATAGCTTAAGTAACAGTTAAAAATGAAAAAAGTAAAAAAGGGCAGTGAATATTTACCATAGCCCCCCAAATTCAGAGGACCTCACTTGAAAAGCCAGGTGTGAATGCAGTTTTTTATTTAATGGGTCAGCCACAAGCAATTAAAAGATGCTAGGATTTTAGGGTTTATTTTTAAAGCTATTTCGTGATTTCAAAGACAGGGTATTTGCAAAAGTTATATCCCATCATAATTACATCTTATGAATAGGTGCAAATCTAGCAGTTAATGATACTTGAATTTTCCCTTCAAGTACAAATTATTAAAGCAAAAGAATGCTGCCTGGTTTTTATTAGGTTTATTTTCATTTGAAGACTGATTACAAAATATTACTTGTTTAAGAAACTTAAAGGTAAGTAGTATTTTCATCATCAGCTAGTTGTAGGATTACATCATCACTAATTTTGGACCTTTTTAACTTTTGTCTTTTCAGGTGGATGAAAAAATAAAGTTCTTTATTTATGTTGTGACTTTCGTTGGCCGGTTTTTAGAACAGCACATGTGAGATAGTTTTGTAGGAACCTTTGTTCTTTGCTGAAAGCTGCATGGTGCAAACGTGGGAGAACGTTCAGAGCAGTTTATTACTGTTCTTGATTTAGTCCCAGGATGAGGTTTACCTCAAGATTCATTCAATCTAAATGCTATCCATTGTGAGAGACATCTTTTTTAAAGTGCCACTTTGTATAGAAAAGAAAATGCTGCCAGTAAAATGCTGAAAACCTGTTGGTTTAAATTGCATCTGTTTTAGAGATTTGGGAGTGCACCTTAGAACTAATGAAATGATTAGATTTTTAAGTAAAACAGAGCTAAACTTGGGAAGTTAGAGAGCTTCTTTTTTAAATTAGCATTGGATTTGACATTTTCTCAGATTGTATCATAGTTAGTGGAACTCCTTTGATTCTGTGTAGCACCAGACAAAAGCAAAGCTTCATGAACTAATTTTCAAGTTACTGTAAGTCAGAAAAGGGGCTCCCAGTTTTTATTTCAACCTCTGTATCCACCTGCAGCAAACACTAATTTACCCCTTCTCACCGATTACCTCTTTCTCTACCAGAATTTCCCTGTCTCCAAGAGTTATTTATAGCTTCCTGTGAATTCAAGACAAACTGTTATATTGCCCAAGGATGTTTGCTTTCTAAGCCTTATCTTTATTTTTTTTACTTTTCAAAATTTTTTTGTAGGAAGAAAACAAGTTACATACAGATAGGTATACATATTACAATATCATAATTACAAAATTATAGCCATGCAAAATAATATATTATTTACTGATGTGTGATTTAAGTTTCAAATACCACAGGAATAACAAACATCAAATCCAGTATACAGATTATTATTTCTGGGAATGTATAATGGGGAATAGAATAGAAGAACTATTCACAGAGAATGTCAACTATCTCTGTGATGGCTGTTTTTTTTTTATTATTTAATTTAATTTTAAAAAATTTTACATATATATGTGTATTTATATTTATATTACATTATTGTGTGCCCTGGGGCTTTCCCACTTCCCTAACACCTGTTAATCATCCTACTGTTTTGTGCCCTTCGCCTCCCCCACCTTCTTCCCCCTCCTCCTCTTGCACTTCATTGTTCAGTTCCATTGGTTGTTTCTAATTTTTCTTACTCGTTTCTTTGTTTTCCCCTATTACCATCATATAACTGAGACCATCCTGTATTTATCTTTTTCTTTTTGGCTTATTTCTGCTAATATGAGTCCTTCTAGTTCCATCCATGTTGCTGTGAATGACATATGTTTGTTCTCCTTGGTTGATGCGTAGTATTCCATCGTGTACATATACCACATTTTTTCCAGCCAGTCGTCAGTTTTGGGGCATTTGGTTTGTTTCCAAATCTTGGCAATTGTAAACAGAGCTGGAATAAACATGCACATATATGTGTTCTTTGGGTAGATTCCCAGTTGTGGAATTGCTGGGTCGAATGGTAATTCCACTTTCAGTTGTTTGAGGGTCCTCCACACGGTCTTTCACAATGGCTGAACCAGTTTGCACTCCCACCAGCAGTATAAGAGAGTTCCTTTTTCTCCACATCTATCTGCGTCAACACTTGTTCATTTTATTTATATGGGCCATTCTTACTGGTGTAAGATGGCATCTCAGTGTGGTTTTAATTTGCATTTCCCTGATTATTAGTGATGTGGACTATTCTTTCATATGCCTGTTAGCCATCTGTACCATCTGTATCTCCTCTTTGGTGAAATGTCTTTTTAGTTCTTCTTCCCATTTTTTGATTGGGTTTTTTGCTTTGTTTTTGTTGAACTGTAGGAGCTCTTTGTGGATCTTTGCTATCAGACTGTCACTTGTCTGGAGGACAAAAATTTTCTCCCAGTCGGCTGGGTTTCTTTTTGTTTTGTTTATTGTTTCTTTTGCTGTACAGAAACTTTTTTTGATACAGTCCCAGCTATTTATATTTTCCTTCATTTTTTTGCCAGCCATAGTTTTTTCCTGAAATGGATTTCTGAGGTAAAATTCATGAAGGGTTTTACCCAGGTTTTCCTCTATGTATTTTATGATTGCAGGTCTCACTTCCAAGTTCTTTTTCCATTTTGAGTTGATTTTCATACAAGGTGTGAGGGTGTTGTCCTGGTCCATTTTTTTACGTCTTTTATTTTATTTTTTTTTTCCCTGAGACTAGGTCTCGCTATTTTTGCCCATAGAACTGCATGCTCACATTGTCTGGGGTGCCACGGACTCAAGCATTCCCCAGCCTCAGCTTCCTAGGTAGCTGAGTTTACAAGCGTGTGCCACCACGCCCAGCTAGTTTTTGGAACTAGGTCTCGCTGTGTTGCCCCGAGCAAGACTTGAACTGTGATCCCTAGCCCTAGCCCCTTCATTGACTGAAGCTTAGAGGCACGAGCCACTGTACCCAATTTTGTCTTGATCCAGTTTTCCCAGCACCATTTACTGAAGAGACTATCCTTGTTCCAGAGTGTTTTTTGCCCCTTTGTCAAAAATTAGTTGACCATATATGTGTGTTTTTATTTCTGGGTATTTGATTCTGATCCGTTGGTCTGTCTGTTTTTGTACCAGTACTGTGCTGATTTAAATATTATGGCTTTCTAATATAGTTTGAAGTCTAGAATAGTAATTCATCTATTCTCTCTTCTGTTTGTCAAAAGGATTTTGGCTATTCAGGGTCTTTTGTTGTTGCATATGAATTTCAGTAATTTTTGTTCTATCCCTTTAAAATATGTCATTGGGATCTTTATTGGAATTGTATTGAATCTGTAGATTGCCTTTGTAGTGTGGCCATTTTGATAATGTTGATTCTTCCAATCCATGAACAGGGAATATCTTTCCATTTTTTAACATCATCTTCTATTTCTTTTAAGAATGTTGTTTATAGGCTTTTACTTCTTTTGTTAGGTATATTCCCAAGTATTTAATTTTCTTTTATGTAGTGGTAAATGGAAGTTTAAGTTTCTTCTTCTGATTGATTCTTTGCATATATGATTGCTATTGATTTTTGTGTGTTGATTTTGTATCCAGCTACCTTACTGAATTCAATTAGCTTTTCTGTCGATTTTTCTGGGTTCTCTACATAAAGTATCATATCATCCGCGTATAATGATAGCTTTATATCTTCTTTCCCTATTTGAATTCCTTTTATGTCTTTCTCTTGTCTTATTGCCCTAGCTAGAACTTCCAGGATTATGTTGAAAAGGAGTGGAGAGAGTGGGCATCCTTGCCTGGTTCCAGACCTTAATTGAAATGATTCCA
The DNA here is from genome assembly GCA_004024945.1 of Uropsilus gracilis. Lineage (NCBI taxonomy): Eukaryota > Metazoa > Chordata > Mammalia > Eulipotyphla > Talpidae > Uropsilus > Uropsilus gracilis. The sequence goes on from PVHY01010162.1 coordinate 17,663, forward strand.
GTTTTTTCCTATTAAGGATGGTATTTGCTGTGGGTTTGTCATATATAGCTTTTATTATGTTGAGGTATGTTCCTTTTATACCATTTTTTTCCAGGGCTTTCATTATGAAAGGATGTTGAACTTTATTGAATGCTTTTTCCGCATCTATTGATAATGGTAATATGGTTTTTGTTTTTTTCTCTTTGTTGATGTGGTGGATTATATTGATTGATTTTCGGATGTTGAACCATCCCTGTGCCCCTGGGATCAATCCCACTTGGTCATGATGGATATCCTTTTTATGCAGTGTTGAATTGGTTTGCCAGGATTTTGTTTAGAATTTTCGCATCTGCTTTGCACTATCTTTATTTGGTTTTGAAATTAGTGTAATGTTTGCTTTGTAGAACATATTTGGTAGCTTTCCTTTCTCAGTTTTTTGAAAGGATTTTAATAGTACTGGTGTTAGTTCTTCTTTGAAAGTTTGGTAGTATTCATTTGTGAGACCATCTGGACCTGGACTCCTGTTTCTAGGGAGAGTGCTGATGACTGCCTCAATTTCACTGCTTGTGATTGACCTGTTTAAGTTCTCTAGTTCTTCTTTGTTCAATTTTGGATGATTATTGTTGTAGGAATTTGTCCATCTCTTCAGTTTGTTGTATTTGTTTGCATATAGATGTTCGTAATAGTCTCTAATTATCTTTTGAATTTCTACTGGGTCTGTTGTAATATCTCCCTTTTCATTTATGATCCTGTTTGAGTTTTCTCTCTTCTTGTAAGCCTTTCAAGGGGTTTGTCAATTTTATTTATTTTTTCAAAGAATCAGCTTTTGGTTTTATCTTCTCGATGGTCTTTTTGGTTTCTATTTCATTAATCTCTGCTTTTATTTTTGTTATTTCTTGTCTTCTGCTGGGTTTTGGGTTTTTTGTTGCTCTTTTTCTAGGTTATTTCTTTGGGCTGTTTAAATTCTTTTTATTTGGGCCTGTATTGCTATGAACTTCCCACAAATTTTGGAACATTGCATCATCATTATCATTTTTCTCCATGTATGTTTTAATTTCTTCTTTGATTTCCTCTTTTACCCAGTGATGTTCCAAAAGCCTTTTGTTCAGTCTCCATGTTGTGTTTACTCTCCTTAACTTTTTTTCATTGTTGATTTCTAGTTTGATGCCTTCATGATTGGAGAAAAAGGTTGGTATTATTTTAATCTTTGTGTATATGTTCAGTTTTGTCTTATGGCCTAATATATGGTCAATTTTAGAGAATCTAACTGTGTGCATTTGAAAAAAAAAGTGTATTCTTTTCCTTAGGGGTGCAGTGTCCTGTATATATCTACTAGGTTCATTTGATCTGGATCTTCCTTTAAAGCTTTTGTTTCTTTCTGTTGTTGCTATTTTGTTGCGCTGTCTTTTGGTGAGAATGGCATGTTAAAATCTCCTACCACCTAAATATTCTCAGCAATATTTGATTTCAGTTCTAATAGTCGTTGTTTTATGAATTTTTGGGCTCCCTCATTAGGTGTGTATATGTTGATTATTGTTATGTCTTTTTGTTGGATTGACCCTTTAACCTTTAGGTGGTGGCTGTCTTTATCTTTTGTCACTTTTCTTAATTTGAAGTCTGCTCTATCTAATATAAGAATGGCAACCCCTGCTTTCTTGTGGGGGCCATTTGCTTGTAATGTAGATTTCTAGCCCTGCACCTTCAGTCTATGCTTAATCTTAGAGATCAGATGTGTTTCTTGGAGGCAGCAGAATGTTTGGTTCTGTTTTCTGATCCAGTCTGCAACTCTTCATCCTTTGATTGCTGAGTTTAGATCATTGACATTTAGGGTTTATTAATGTTTGAGATCTAATGGTTTTCTGCTGTTCATTTTGGGGTTTTGATTTGGTTTCTTTTTCTTTGTTTATTTATTCTTCTTATGGCTTTGATCTTGAGGCCTCCTGCAAAATTTCTTGGAGTAGGGGTTTAGTGGTAGCAAATTTCTGGAGACTTTGCTTGTCAGAGAAGGTTCTAATTTTTCCTTCATAGAGGAAGGATAGCTTTGTAGGGTAGAGTACTCTTGGCTGGCACTTTTTTCCTTGGAGTTTTTTGTAGATGTGATTCCATTCTCTCCTTGCCTGAAGTGTGTCTCTTAAGAAAAATCTGAGGGCAGTCTAATGGATTTTCCTTTGTAGGTTATCTATTTCTTTTTTCTTATTCTCATTATTTTACCTTATCTTGGGTTCATGGAATTTTTATGATGATGTGTCTCGCTGTGCCTTTTCATTCATTAAAGTAGTCTGGTGTCCTTTTGGCTTCCTGTATGTCTATTTTCATCTATTCTTCAGATTTGGGACGTTCTCCTCTGTTATTATATTGAAAAGCCTTTCAGTTTCCATGACTCTCTTCTCTCCTTCTGGGATTCCTATTACTCTTATGTTTCTTTTCTTTAAGGAAACTGACATATCTCTGAGTTTTTCTTCAGTCTTCTTTATTTTTTCCCCTCTCTTTTTCTTTCTTCATCCTCTGTATTTCTGTATTCTCAAGTGTGCTGATTTGTTCTATTGCATCTAATCTGCTTCCATGGCTTTCCCCTGCATTTTCAATTTCATCCATTGCAACTCTTAAATCCTGGGTCTCCTTCAGTTTCATTTTAGGGATTCATTTTCATTCTTCAGTTCGTTGATTAGGTTATACATATTGATGTTTTCTTTTTTATATTTTTCTACTTTTTCCCTTAGTGCATTAAATGCTTCTATCATTCTGTTACCCTTTTTTTCTGATTCTTCTCTTATCTGTTGGAGTGCATTTAACATGTTGATTTTGGATACTTTGTCTGAGATACACATCATTTCTTCAATGTCTTCCTTGGTGTTTTCTGGAGATTGTCTTTTCTTTGGTGGTGATGGATTATTTCCTGTGGGGCTTGCTTGCATGTCTACCATTTTTCTCCTTACTGCATTTTGCTTTCTGACTTGTTCTACATATTAAGAAACCTTGGCTCTAGTGTTGGTTGGCATGTTGATAGTAATGTTTTCCAGATTGTGAGTAGATCTGTAGTTTAGTTTATTAATTTGTGCCGGCGCCACCAGCAGTACCAGCGCCAGTGACTTCCAGCAGCTCACCTGGGGAGGGGAAAGGTTGGGCAGGTACCCTCAAGAACCTGGGTGAAGGGGGCAACTCTCGAGAACTGCTGTGACAGTGACACAAGGAAGGGACCCTCCCAAAGGCCTGGTGCCAGTGCCAATGACTTCTGGCGTCTCACCTGGGGAGGGGAGAGGTCAGGCGGGTTCCCTCAGGAATCTGGGTGAAGCGACTAAGCCTTATCTTTAATTTTGGGCTAAAATTCTTTATCTCCTTAAAGAAATTTCCAGCTTCTACTATCCACATTGAAAGAGTTTTGTGGGAAGGGCTGCAAGAGTTTTGAGGAATGTGGGAATATCCTTTTACCTGCCTTGTAGACGGTTGTGGGCAGATAACAGCACCATATTTCCTTTCCCACCATACCGTGCTCAGCCAAATGTACCTCTTACTGCCTGTGTACTGAGAGTAACAAAGATCTTTAAGTAGATATCTTCTGCCAGCCTAATGGCTGTCTCAAAGCAAGGAAGGAGAACTTGACTTGTAATAGCTGCGTTTCTGATGAATTTCTTTGAAATTTTAAGATCAATTTTCTCTTCCATATAATGAAGGCTATTGAATTTGAAGGAACCCCTATGATGTAGAGTTCTTTTGTAATTTCAGTGCTTGTTTCCCAGTTTACCTGTTTTTAAAATTTCTCTGTTTATAGAGTTTCATTTTGAATGACTGTTAATGATCCAGATCCTGAGCCTACGTATTTTTCTAAATTATTTTAAGGCATGCCTAAGTAGATACTTGCTGGGACAGTTTGAGTCTTAGATTTGTAGTCTAAGTTGAAGATGAAAACAGAAGTTTTTCTTAAGTTTGTTATGCATGTATCAGCTCTCAGTCTGCTGATACTTTATATACAGTCCAGTGTGGCTTTACTGTGGGATACATTCTGAGAAACATGTCATAGAGTGAGTCTTGTATGAATGGCATATGGTGTAATTACACACACAGGAATGGTACAACCACCAATGGTACAACATCACACCTAGGATGTTGATAGGGACCACCATCACCTGTGCCACACTACTGACTGGAACATAATTATGCAGTGTGCGACGGCTTTTTATTGCTGATAGTCAGTAAAAATGTTAGAGTGACTTTAGGTTTATAATATCTGGACTTATAAATGGAGCGCCCCATGGTAGCCATACAAGAATTTCTTTCCTCAGCTAAAGATAGGCAGTCATAGTGCATGTGCTTTGAGTATAATTTGAAAATTTTTAGCTTTGAAAATTATGAAAAAAATTATCTCCATTATTAAATCGCCTACATTTAAGCTAGTATAAAAAGTGTACTTACCCTCTTGCCATCTATTCTGTAAAATCTTGTGTTTGTTAGTTACTTAAATGATTTTCAGGTGACATGCTGTGAATGCACATCAATGATTCTGACTTTGGTCTTTTGCAGCTGGGGGTGTGGTTTTCTCTTGGCTGTGCCTATTTAGCATTGGAAGACTATGGAGGTTCTGCGAAGGCATTTCAGCGTTGTGTAACCCTAGAGCCGGACGTAAGTTAGTTTGATTTTTCCTTTTATTCCATCTTTTTCATAGTATCTAAGTTACTTGAATTGTACTCTGGTTCAAAATAGCAATTCCTATGGGCATATAGTTTCAGTCAGGCAAGATAAGTTCTAGAGAGCTGAACAACATTGTGTGTATAGTCAGCAGTTCTGTATTGTGCTTTTAAAACTATAGAGAAAGTAGGACTCACATTAATTATTCTTACTGCATTAACAAGGAAGAAATGAGAACTAGAAGATCAAAAAACACAAATTTTCTATTTTATGGTAACAAAAAAGAAATACTTATTCCTTTTGTGCTGGAGGAAAGTATACCTTTTACAGAAGGTCACATCTTAAGATATATGCTTTATGAATCTAGAAATAAGTTTCTTCTTGCAATAGCTAAGTTATTCATGGTTCCCTTGAGAAAATAAATCTGAAAATAAAAAAAATAAATTTTTTTCCCTGTAGGAAAAAAAATCTTGATGAAATTATTTTGCTTAAAAATCAACTTTGCTGAAGTATGTAACAAGGTGCCGTGTATATTTTTTGTCATTAACATGTGCTGCCTCTGTTAAATGCATTATTAAAAAGGTCTTCTAGTGTATAGTCTTTACATTTAACATCTTTTTTGAGATGGTAAATAATTCACTCACTGCATATTTCATCTGTTTAAAGCGATGTTTTCAGTAGATTCAAAATTTGTCATCATAAACAATTTTAAAACATTTTCATTGTAATAAAAATTCACTCCTGTGCTCAAAAGTAGTCACTCTCCACTTTTCCCAAACACCTCCTAATTCTCCATTTGTGAATCATCTTAAGAGAAATCTTTTACACCCTTTGTTCATTTTTTAATATTTTTTTGTCTTCTCATTATTTAGTTGTAAGAATTACCAGATTTTTTTACTAATATATATTATATATTTCATATATATATATAAAATATATATAATATATATTATATATATGTAATATATTATATATATAATATATATATTATATATATATTTCACATCATTTTAATATCCAGGGGTCACCCACCACCTCCCTTCCCTGACCATGCCAGCTTGTCCCCACCCTCCCATTGTGTACTTTCATTTGGTTATCCATGTATTAGTGAGACCATTTGGTTTCTGTCTTTTTCTTTCTGATTCATTTCTGCTAATATGATTTCTTCTAGGTACATCCATGTTTCCATAAATTAATCAAATTTGTCATTTTTAATTGATGAGTAATGCTCCATTGTGTATATATACCACATGTTCTTCATCCATTCATCTGTTTTGGGACATTCAGGTTGTTTCCATGTCCTTGCAGTTTAAACAGTGCTGCAATAAGCATTCGAGCACAGGTATTCTTTTGTACCCACATTGAGGTCTCCTTTGGGTATATTCTCAAAAGAGCGATTGCTGAGTCAAATGGTAGTTCCATTTTCATTAGTTTGAGGGTCCTCCATACTGCTTTCCATATTGGTTGGACCAATTTACATTCCCACCAGCAGTGTAAGAGTGTTCCTTTTTCACATCCGCGCCAGCACTTTTTGTTGCCTGTTTTTTGTTTTTTGTTTTTTTTTTTTTTGATGTGGGCCATTCTTAGTGATGTAAGGTGGTATACCAGATTTTTAAAAGCAGTTTTTCATATTCTTGATTGCATCTTTTGAGGGTCTAAGGTTTTTAATGTTGAGGAAGTCCAACTTATCTATATTTTTTGTTGTCAGTGTGATATCTATGACTCCATTGTCAAACCTAAGGCTATTAAGACTTTACTCCCTTATCTTCCAAGAGTTTCATTGTTTTAGCTTTTACAGTTAGGTTCAAGGACTTAAATGGCCCTTTAACTTTTTATGTATAATTAAATGCCTGGGAATAAACCTAACAAATTCCAGTGGTGGGATTTCTGGATCAAATGGGTGTTTAGTGTTTTTTTAGTGTTTGAGGGTCCTCCACACAGTCTTCCATAGTAGCTGAACCAGTTTGCATTCCCAGCAGTGGTGCAAATGTGTTCCTTTTTCTCTGCATCAACACCAGCACTTCTTGTTGCCCCCCCCCCTTTTTTTTTAAATGGGCCATTCTTACTGGTGTAGGATTCATTAGGGTTTTCTAGGTCAAAATAGTATTTGTGCACAGAGGTGGTTTTACTTCTTCCTTTCCAATCCAGGTACCTTTTCTTTTCCCAGTATGATTGCCCTGGCTATCCCTTCCAGTACAATGCTGAATATAAGTGCCATAGGCCAACCTCTCTGTCTCGTTCCAAATCTTTGCAGGGAAAACTTCCAGAATTTCAGCATTAAGTTTGTTGTTATTTGTGGGTTTAGGGAAGATGCCTGTTATGTGCTTAAGTAAGTTCCTTTCTACTCCTAAACTGAGTAGAGGATACTAGATTTTTTCAAATGCTTTTTGTTTGTTGAGATGATTATGTGATCCCCCCTCCTGTCCCTTGATTCTACTAATGTAATTTATTACAAGAATTAAATTTTGACTGTTGAACCAATCTTGTTTTGGTTGTTGAACCAGGCATAAATCCCACTTGATCATAAATCCCACTCGATCAGTAATTTTGTTACTGTGCTCCTCCGAGGATCCATTTGCTAGTATTATATTATTTTTTTGTCTGTATTCAGACATGATATTGATCTGTGTTTTCTTTTTTTATGATACTTTTTAGTTTGGTTTCAGAATAATAGTTGCTTCAGAAACTAAGTTAGAACACTTCAATTTTTTTTTTTTTTTACAAGAGTTTGTAAAGGATTGGTGTTAACTCTGCATTAAACATTTTATAGAATTTATCAGTGAAACCTTCTGTTTCTGGGGTTTTCTCTGCAAAAGTTTTTGATTATTAGCTCATTCTCTTTACTTCTTACAGGTTAGTTCAGATTTTCTGTTTCTTATGGAGTCACCTTTGGTGTTTGTGTCTTTCTAGGAATTTGTCCACTTTATCTAGGCTGTCTTATTTGTTGGTATACAATTGCTCATAGTATTTTCTTTTTAAAAATTTTATTAAGAAATAACCTTTTGGGTGTTGAACTTAATACCAAGAAGGATCAGCAAGAATTCTTGACTGGTTGGGTGGAACTTGAATAGTTCCTACCACTGTGTGACCTCCAGAATCTTTGTTTAGCTTACAGCTCTCTGGTAGTTGTTCTTTGCTAGGCCTCAAGATGTTTTGCTCTGCACATATGTAACTTAGTTAAGGACTCAGGAGGTGCTTATCAAAATCTGGGGTTTATTCTCTTTGTACTTCTCTCTTCCCTGATACTTTGCCCAGCTACCTTTGTAGGCCTAACCTCTGATCTTTCTTTTTTTTTTTTAAGTTGGTTGTGTGCGCACATGCATGTACGCGTGCGCGCGCACACACACACACACACATACTACTTTGTTTTATACCCTGGGTTCTCCTATCACCTTGTCACCTGTGAATCATCATCTTAATCTCTTGTGCCCACCCCTCCCCTGGTTTTACCTAGATTTTTTTTTTTTTTTCATCACAGTAAGACTCAATGTGCTTTGTTTGGTTCCCAGTTCTTTATGCTACAGCCCCAAAAGAGTATGGACAGAAGAAGTCAGTTTGATTGTTGAGACACCTCAGTTAGTTCCATCCTCTCAAGGATCACAGTTCTGTGCTCCTATTGTCCAACTTCTCAAAAACAGTTGATAGCTAATTTTTTTTCCCAGTTTGTAGCTTATGATAGACTAGTCTTGCTCTTTGTTATGTCTGCAAGCAGAGGTTTGTTGCTACTTAATTTTTAAATTAAAATTGTTTTAAGATTTTAAATCATTTGTATGGAGCTTGATAACTATATACTGAATATTTTATTAAAAATTGGAACAAAGAAAGTATATAATTGGTATAGTTCTTATCAGCATCAACATTTATGTTAAGACTGGTTATATTTGGTTTATGTAGAGACTTTAGTTTATTTGTATAGAGACTTTGGTTTATGTTTGATTGATGAAATGTTTAGGAATGACACTGGAGAACACATGCTCCATTATTCTCCTATCTGATGAATGATGATGGTGAAATAATAAAGCCTTTTAAGATAGGAAAAACAACATTTTCCATTGCCTGAATTTCTAATAAATCTACATATTGCAGAAATTGTGTTGTAAGGGGTTTGACTATTTTGTAATTCTAAATGTGGAAGTAAAATTGTAACAATTCTAAATTAGTGCTATTATACCCTTACTACTTTTGTGATTTTTCTGATTCTGATTCTGAATTATAAAGGTTAAATTTAATTTTCTCATACATTCTTCAACATACTGTATTGAAAATTCTTATGAAGGAGTATATCTTGGACTAGGAAAATACATAGTGTAGAATATATATATTTTGTTTGTAGTCATTATTTATGTGAGAATCACCTATAACTGGGTTCTTGATCATTTCAGAATGCTGAAGCTTGGAACAACTTATCAACGTCCTATATACGATTAAAACAAAAGTAAGTAATCAGAAAAATATGAAGAACTTTGCTTCCATAGTAAATGGGATAAGGTTTTCTTCATTGGTCCCTGAAACTTTGTGCCTTCCTCTCTTTGTTCCTTACCCCATCAAACCTTTGCATTAGATTGACTTCATATACCATTTGAATTCTAAATGTGATTTATTCTTAAAATTTTTAATTTGTTATAATGAAATATTATTTGAATTCTTTAATACCAAACTTTTACCTCCTCAATTTCATTATATGCTGGCCAAGATATTTGAGAGATTTTTATTGATCATTTGCTGTTTACATATTGAGAAATATGAAATATTAATCAGGTCTTCAGGGAGTGTGGGTTTAAGCAACAAAATATGCCATATTATTTTAAAAATTAATTTAGCAGTGTAAGTCTGTGGTGACTATCAAGTAAGAAAAACAAAAAAAACAGTAACTAGTAATATGTGGAAAGTACTTATTCTGTGCTAGACACTCATGTCATCTAATGAATCTCAGAGGAGAGAATCTCTTGATTGTGGTTCGGAAATATTTATTGCATAGAAGATGCTGGACTTAAATTTGAAGGAGGGCTAAAGAGTACAGAGGAAACAGGCAAGAGGAAAGCGAGAAAATTCAGAGTGACAGGAATGAACACAGTACTTTGGGAGATAGGAAATAAAATAGTCCAGCTCTGACTGCAGTGAGATCTGCAGTGAGGGCAAGGTTTGGATGGGTCAGTGGCAAATTACACCATGCTCTGATGATCTGACTAACTAGTTGAGATGATCCTATTGGCGATAGGAAATTAGTGATTTCAGTGAGACAATTTGATGAAGAATGACACTTTTTAGGAAAGATTTATTCAGTAGCAGCATATGAGACAGATGGAAGAGGAAACTGGAGGCTGGGAAACCAGTTTGGAGACAGGACAGCTGTTGTAACAATCCAGTCAGGAGATAGCTAGTGGAAAAAGAAAGGGCAGATGACAAACATTTTACAAAGGGAATAAGCAACTGAACTTACTGACTGCCTACAGTAAGCGACAGAAAGAGAAGAGACCATTGGTACTACGGGAGTTTTAGTAAATTAAAGGATGACTGTATTTCCATTCTGTTTGGCTTTATCTTAGAACTTAATTAAATTTTTCTTTGTAGATTCACAAGATATTTCTGAATATATCATTAAATACATATTATGTTGAGATTGTGAAATGTTTCCACTGTTCTGGGTTGACATTGTACATAAATAAAGTACTATTTGTTTTACCATTCTCATCAGAAAAGAATATTATATTCTTGATTGCAACTGATTGTGTGAAAATACCTTAGAGACACTTTTGTTTAAAGCAAGGAGTAAGGGAAATCCCTGCCATAGTTGTAGGATGATCTCAGTGAATTTTTCTAAAAACTCTGGTAATTCGTATGTAGTGAGGATTTCTTGATAGTCTACTTTGTCTTCAGGGCCATTAATCCTAAGAATTCTGCTTTTCCTCTTAGGGGTTCTTTGACATTACTCCTCAACTTTTGTTAACACATTCTTGTCATCTTGTAGCTCTGAATTGGTTTTTGTGCAAAGGCAGGATTCTAAAATCAAAGATAAACCACTCCTCTATGCCTGCCTTTTTATTCTTTCCTTTCTTTCCCACTGCTCCAGATATAGCTTATTTTTTACTTGTGAGATTTTACTTTAGGGTTAAAGTATTCCCGTTCCTCTCAAAAATTCTGTACATGCCTTAAAGTTGCCCTATAAATTCTCTGTGTATCCCTTTACATCACAAGGTTCTTCCCTAAAGTGTTCTTTTCTCTGTTTAATCTGAATGCCTTAGCTATCATGTCCCTCTTCATCTCTTGGGAAGATTTTTCATTTCCTCCATGACTTTCATAGTATAGTGTCTCATAGTATAGTGTCACTGCCATTTTAGACTTGGGAAGTGAATTGTGAATTGAAACGCCTTAAAAAGAATTAATTGCAAAAAATTTAGAGGCTGTTTTTACTGAGCTCCTTTTGCATAACTTATTTACTCTTTCTCCTAGGATTTAAAAAAATAATTTCATTTACAAATTTTCTTTATATTTTACTTGTTACTTTGATTATTTTCCTTTTTTTTTTCAGGAGTATATTTTGAAGTTTCCAGGGATTTGTACACACAGAGAGAGACAGAGAGGGAGGGAGGGAGGGAGGGAGGGAGAGGAGGAGAGAGAGAGAGACTTACAAAGAATGCAGACAGTGCATTTGGTTTTACTTAAACACACATACAGGTAACTAGTAGTTTTTACTCTCTAGTAATTTTCTTTATCTCCTTCTTCTCTTTAAGTTCCCATTTCTTTCTACAAGAGGAAACCCACTAAGTAGTACTTTTTTGATTAAGATCAGAAGGTGGTAAATTTTTTATTCTTTGTACACCTGAAAATATTTGCTTTTGAATTTATTCTTGAATGTTAAGGTTAGATGGCTGTAAAATTTCACTCAGCACTTTAAAAGGTAGTAGTTAATAAACTGCTTTAAAAAGATAAAGTCATCTGCTTTATGTTTTGTTGCGAAAGAACTATCTTCTGTCCTCTAGTTATTCTGTTATGGGTTTTAGTAATATATTCTATTTCACACAGTATGTCTAGGTTAATCTTGGTTAATCTTAATAGTACTCAGTAAGCAAAACATACTTTTGATCATAGAAATTAGCTATTTGTTCAGTTCTAGAAAATGTTATTATCTGTTTAAATACAGTACCTGCCATTTTCTGTATTTATTTGCTGTAGAATATCTATGAATTGTATGTTTGGGTCTGACTTCTCATTCCTTCCTCTATTATTCTTTTATTTTAAAATATGAATACTGTTTGAATGCTTAGCTGTTATCTTCCAGTTCATTTGGTCTCTCTTTGTGTGCAATGACTTTTGTCACATATTGAGGTTTTAAAATTTCTAATGCCTTTGAATTTCACTTAATTTTTATTCTCATCTTCCTGTCCTTTCATCTCTAGTTGTTTTGTTTTGCAATTTCTGGCTCCCTTTAACTTTTTTTAAAATTGGAAAAGTAAAAAGATAAATTTAAAAGCCTTGTAGGGAAATTTGAGGTGTCCTGGGATTCTAATTTGGGTTTCTAATTCTGTTTACTAACATGGACAATTAGGAACTAGCTATGATTTACTGATCTGTGGTTTTCACTTTTATTTTCTTTAAAATGTGGTCTTCAATAGAGTAAAAGCTTTCAGAACTTTACAGGAAGCTCTCAAGTGCAACTATGAACACTGGCAGATCTGGGAAAACTACATTCTCACTAGTATTGATGTGGGGGAATTTTCAGAAGCTATTAAAGCTTATCATCGACTCTTGGACTTACGAGACAAATACAAAGATACACAGGTAGGATATTTATGTTCTGTCATTTCATTTTACATTTGATATTAATAATCATCTGATATAAATTGTTTCTTTGAAGATATGCAGGAGAATTATGTTAAACACATATATAAAAATTTTTTTTCTATGATTGATATTCTAAGTTAAATGTATATCCTGGCATTCCAACATCAACTGTGTTTGTGTAATCATAAACTGAATATCAGCCATGAAAATCTAGTATGTGGTTTACATACATACAATTTGCAGAAACAAAATGATGTGTTATTTATTCCTTTCAGTATCTCAATGTATTCTGTGATTTGTAATGACTGGGGCAAACCCCATATTCAAATACTGTATTTACATTTGAATGATGTAGAATATAGGACTACATCTTACTTTCTTTGCAATGTTTATGAAGTCATCTATTCTTGAAGTGAAGTCAGAACTGGTTAACTTGATATAATACCAAAAAAAATGTGTTCTTTTAGAAAATCCTGGCAACTTAAAAGTCACTGTGTTTGACATTCAGTATGATTAAATACACAAGACCTTGTAGGTTTAATTGTTATTGAAGACAATGTACAAAGCCAGGCGTGTACAGGAGCTTTATAGTTTACAAAGTCCGGATATGAAAATATAGTCTGTTATAATACATTTACCCTGCTTGTAGTGATAGATTTAGGATTAAGAAAAAAATATAAAGTGTGATAATACATCACTGTTCTTACAACTTATTATATGTACCTCAGCCATCCCAAAATTTGTCAGACCTGAGTCTTACTGTGACCAACCTTTGATCTGTATGCATGGCCTTGCAAGCCCAGCCAACTAACTGACCAATTAACTTGAAGGCTAGATTCTGGGCCATTCACTTGAAAGATCTGTGGCTTCAAGTAGAATCATATACCCACTTAGAGGAGATATGCTGAAGGAACTTGAATTTTAAAGTATAAAGAATAATTAAAACATGGATAGAGGTACAGCAAATTTTACATGTTAGAATGATAGGAGGACTAGTAAGTAAATATACATGCACAGTCATCTGAAAATCTGCTCTTTGTCTTGCACACGTAACTGAACCTCTCCATTGAGTTCCCTACATTTGGCCCCTTGGCAGAAGGTATTGATAAGGTTCAGAACAGATCCCAGTGTATTTCTTAACCATCAAGGATGGCCAAGATCCCAAAGTGTTTATTTCTTGTTTACTTCAGCAGTGATTTTTAAGAAGTTTCTTTTCTAACACATTCTCAAGCCTCTTTCAAAAACTCAAGGAGAATGCACATAATTTACATTGGCATTATATTCATTTTACATTTAATCTCACTTTTCCTCTAATTCATTTTTGTTCCTCAAATTCAAAATATGAAACAAACCTTTTGCACAATTGTATTTCATCTGAGCCATGGGTATTTCAATGAAATCAAAATTAGTTTCTAATTCAGTAGAAAAAAGTTCAGTACTTTTATAAACAGTCAAATGCAACATTTGGATTCTTGAAATTTCTTTCCTCTAGCTCCTCTGCCATGCACAGGAAAACCAAGAATGATTGCTGTTATGCAAAATATTGCTTATAAACAAAGCACATTGAAAAGTACAGAATGCTAAAAAGATTTCAGATGTTATGACTATTAACTTAACTTTTATTTTTGGGTTTGGGGAACTATTAATAGCACAATGACTAGATAGCCAGTGATTTTTTTCAGATCAAATTGCCAACTTGAGCACTTTATTTATAATAAAGCACATTCAGTGAGATAATGTATCAGTTTATTCTAGACTCTGTTAATAACTCTCTTTAAAAGTGTCATATAGCAATGTTTAGGCTCTGGCGTGGGTAAAATAATTCCACATTGGTTAAGTTGTCACTGAAGGAAAGTTTTGGTGACGGGTGATAGACAGTCATATTTTGCTTACTGGCATGCTTCTATCTGTCATCATGTGTACTGGGACAATTGGTAAATTGTCTAGAATATTTTTATCTTGGCTAAAAAAATTGTACTTTATTTGACTCTACAAGTTCAGCAGTTCAACAGCAGGTGTCTTTCAAAATAACTTTGATATTCTTATATTTGACACTGACCCCATTCTATTTTAATTTGCTTTACATTTTTAATTGTATTTTCCTACTTCTTTATAGATGTAATTATTTGCATTTTAATTTTCCTGCTTTGTGTGTGAGAAAATTTATAACCATTTAGTACAGACACGGCAAACTACCACTTATTCACTATTTGTAATCAGACAGTGAGTGCATATTTTATCTTTACTGCTTTCTCCCCTCTCTGTATGACCTAATTCTCACTTAGGTTAGTGAAACTCAAGAATGTTTGCTATCATATTTTTATCATAAAACTAATTTTCAAGTTCCTGCCTGTTTGATTTTTCAGTTTTATAATATTGTGAGTAATGTGTGAATACTCTGGTAGAAAAATTTTTGTGTGTATCCATGCATCTTTCCTCCTTTTCCTTTGATAACTTAGGCATTCATTTTGGGAGAAGAATTTAAGTATTGCATTATTATACCCCGTTTGCTGGTTATAAATGGAGAGGAAAGAAGATTAACATGTATTGAATACTTACTGTATTTCTGGCACTTAACATGGATTATCATTTTTAGGTTTTGTAATATTTGAGATGTATAATAAATATTCCTCATTTTGCAGTAGATGAATATGAGATCAAGAGAGGTTGTATAACTTGACTAGTCATAGAGCTAGTGGGAACTGGAGAATCACATTTAGGCATGCCTGTTTCTTTTCTTTGTGTTGTGCCTTGAAATCTGTGGGAAGATTTATGTTGAAAAGCACATTTCTAAATCAAAAGCACATTGCAACTCAAAACCACAGTGAGACAGAACTTTGTACCTGTCTGAATGTTAGCAAAAAGTCATGAAATAGCAAGTATTATCAGAAATGTAGAGAAAACAAATTTTTGTATGCTGTTGTTGGTGGAAATGTAAATTTGTGTAACCATTGTTGAAAACAGTATGGAGATTCCTCACAAAATTCAAAATAGAATTACTATATGATACAGCAATTCTACTCCTAGGTATTTATTCAAAGAAAATGAAAACACTAACTCAAAAAGATACATACACCCCTATGTTCATTGCAGTATTATTCACAGTAGCCAAGATATGGAAACAACCTAAGTATCCATTGATAGGTAAATGGATAAAGGAGAAGTGAGATATACACTCACATGCAGTCATAAAACCTACTGCCATCTTGTCACTTTCAAAAGCATGAGTACATTTTGCTAAATCAAATCAGAAAGATAAATTTTGTATGGTTTATTTATGTGTGAAATGTTTAAAAAACAACAACAACAACAACAACAACCCAACAGCAATCAAGAGAATGATTGGTTGCCAGAATGGGGGAACAAGGGGGTGGGTAAAATGGGAGCGTGGAGTCAAAAGGTACAAACTTCCTGTTTTAAAACAAGTATGTTATATAGCATTATGACATTTATATAGTTAGTACTGTCTCCCAATTTGAAAGTTGCTAAGAAAATAGATATTAGACGAGATCGGGCACGTTCAGGGAGAATGACCCACATCAAAAAAACAGGTAACAACAAGTGCTGGCATGGATGTGGAGAGAAAGGAACATTCTTACACTGCTGGTGGGAATGTAAACTGGTCCAGCCACTATGGAAAGCAGTGTGGAGGACCCTCAAACTAATGAAAATGGAACTACCCTTTGACCCAGCAATCACTCTTCTGGGTATCAACCCAAAGGAGACCTCAGTATGGGTACAAAGGGACACCTGCGCCTGCATGTTTATTGCAGCACTATTTATAATTGCAAGGACATGGAAACAACCTGAATGTCCCAAAACAGATGAATGGATGAAAAAGATGTGGTATATATACACAATGGAATATTACTCATCAATTGAAAACGACAAATTTGATGAATTTATGATAACATGGATGCACCTAGAAGAAATCATATTAGCAGAAAGAAGTCAAAAAGAAAAAGATAGACACCAAGTAGTTTCACTATTAAGTTTCACTATTACATGGGACATGGGAAAGATAAACAAAAAGCTATGAAGAAAAGTCAAAACAAGCTAACAACCAAATTGAAGGACACAACTTGGGGCGGGGGCCAGGACAGAGTGGGAATGGTGGGGGGGTGGTGAATCCCGGGGATTAGAAAGATGTGAAATTTATATATAAATAAATTACTTGCTTTTTATTAAAAAAAGAAAAGAAAAGAAAATAGATATTAAAAGTTCTCATCAAAAATGGTTTTTGATTTTTGTGATGTAACTAGACTTAGGGTGTCTAGTTAATGGTTGACCATTTTGTAATATAAACAAGAATTGGATCCTATTGTTGTACGTGTGAAACTAATGTTATATATAAATTATCCTCAGTAGAAACATAAAGATGCTAAATAAATTTATAGTGCAGGGAAATGCATTTTCTGCTTCATATTAATGTACATGTAAACTACATATAGCAGGTTTTTTTTTAATTCACTTTCAAAAAAATTTCTTACATAGATAAATGGTTGCTGAGATGCCTTCCTCCCTCCCTCCCCCCCAACCCCTGTGGTCCGTCTGTTCACTCAGACTCCTCTCTCGTTGTTTGATGGTTTATGTTCAGTCCACAGGTCTCTTCCTTTTCTGTGGTTGTGTCTATTTGACAGGTGAGGGACTGTGTTCCTGGTACCCGGCATTCTGTGCGTGAAGGATTGTAGTTTCAGCTTTGCATTGGGCAGCCTGTCCGTGCTCGTTTGAGGTTTAACAATGTCTTCCCATTGCTGGCTGCCTGTTCCAGCCTATTCTTCCTGTATATCCTTTGCCTCTTCACCCTGCAGCTCTGCCTTCTGGCTTGGGGGGCCTTGCTCCGAGTCATTTTCTGTAGTGAAGTTTCTCAGAGAGGGTGGAGATCCACTAATGGCCTTTGTGAATGATCTCCACTCTCTCCCTTTGCAGATTTGTTGAGAACCCAATTCCCCAACTCTGTAGACTTCCTCTCCCACGGTATGTGGAGGGGCTCCTTGTTTTCTTGAGTGGCACATCCCGAAATGGGGTCTTGGTTCATCCATTCCTTACAAGTTTGTAGGCACACTTTAGTGATAGGTCTTCACCATGGTTGTTTCTCCAGTTCATTATGTTCTATGATAGTCCTTCTCCTGTGTCCTGCCCAGTTGTATTGGCAGGATCCTTATCTGGTCCCTCATGTGTTCTATGTCACTGCTTGCAAAGTTTGTTTTTCTTATTTCTCCTGAGGACTAAGTGGAGTGATAGTGAACTGGCAAGACCTTCCCTCCCACCCCCCATCCCCCATTTTCCCTGACCCTGAGTGGGTCTTGGTCCAGTCGGGGTCTCCTGGGCCAGCCCCCAAAGCCCTCTCACCAGCCAGCTTGATGGCAGAGGGTGCTCAGTGGGTGCGCAATTGGTGCAGCTGCCAGTTGGAGGCCAGCTGGCAACTGTGGGTGAGTGCCAATCAGGGCATGTACAGCCCCCATATGTAGCAGTTTTTAAAATTGGTGTTTAATACTCTAGTTTCTCTTCAGATCCTATAAATCTTTCACCTTTTAAAATTGGTGTTTAATTCCATATATTAGAATTCAAATATCTGAAGTGTTAGTTTAGTGTTTGGACTATTATATATTCTTATGTAGCCACACCCAGCAAGACGTGGGATTATTTTCATCACCACACAATTTCTCCTATGCCCCTTTCAGACACTTGAATCACCACCCTTTCCCCCAGCCAGGCAACTGCTTCCTGATTTCTATCACCACAATTAATTTTGCTTCTTGAATGTCATAGAAATAGAATCATACAATATATATTCTTTTATATTGGTGGTGTTCTTTGTGTGGCTTTTTATTTGGTGTTTTTTTTTTTGGGACAGGCACAGGTGGTGGTGATGTGCAATGAGGCAGGTTGCCAACCCAGTTAAAGTCCTGGAACAAGTAGTGGTCGAGAATTAAATAAAAGAAAAGAGGGGAGTGGAAGGACTTTTTTTTTTTTAACTTCTATCTCTAAAAAGGGTGTTATCTCCATCTTACTGTTGTTGAAGTATCTGAGGCTCAGCATGCTGAGTTTATTGTCTGATGTTTCATAGCCAATAGGGGCACAGCCCAAAGTCTAAAGGTGCACCTGAAGCCCAAGCACTTTAAGATTTTTTTTTTTGCCCAAGGAGTGAAAAGAATATTAAACTGCTTACTTTTCTGATAACTGAGATTTGAGGAAGCCGTGTGCAGGGGTTATCAGACCAGGAAGCAGAGAGCAAGCTCTTCAGAGAGCTCCAAGTGGAGCAGGGACTTAGCCAAGCTGGGCAGGAGGAACTGACTTCATTCCAGGTCTGGAACCCTCCTGGAAGTTTTGTAACTGGTCCTAAGGCAATCCTGTTCCTTCCTGCTCTGAGGACCTCCAGGATTCAAAGGGCTAATGCCTTATACTTTAGGCCAAGATTTTGGTGAGACTTGGCCAGTGACTTCACAGTTAATTTTTGAGAAGAGAGTTATATTTTTCTCTTTATGAAGACTTCAGTTTTTATTTTAGAATTACTACTCCTCTGTATGAGAAAACTTGAGGGATCACTGGTTCCCCATCATCATTCTTTGCTTGCTGCACCCCTAATCATGGTCTATGGTGGAAGTGGGAAATAAGTTTATGATAGCGCGAATGCTACAAAAGTTGTGTGTCACCTAAACGAGCTAGAGGTGTGGGGTAGGATTTAGAGGCCATGACAATGGAGTCAGTGATGGGGTGTTGGTTTTACTGTGTGAGGGACTGCATGACTGTTTATACTGATGGAAAGGAAATCCCTTTAAGCATCCAGGCTCAAAAATATATTTAGACTATTTTCTGATATACCAAATGAATTCCAAATGGACTAAATATATGCTAGATATTTTTCATCACAGAACAAAATTAGGAGTGGATGTGGATTCATACCAATTGCTTCAAAAACTTTGAAGCAAGAAAAGAAAACTTGAAGGAATTTTTATGAGCACATTAAAAAAACATGTGACAAAGTATTTGTAACAAATAGGAAAGATAAAAAAGCTAATAATGTCCTTATTATGTAAAGAGTTAACATCTGCTACAGGAATGAAATGGGATGGAGTAGAGAATTCAGAAACAGACTCATGTAGGATTCAGAATTGAGTACCCAACAGGGATGGTATTTCAAATCTGGGATAAAAATAGAATATTTTTCAGTACACAATTTCATTATGTATTAGAATAGTGGGCCAAACATTTGGAATAAAAAATAAAAGGATTGCTTGCCTCCTTAAACCAAAAGTAAGTGGATAAAATGTTTAAACTGAAATGCCTTGAGAGCAGCTACATTAAACATTAAGATTGCATATAAGTTCTGGAGTTAGGCTAGACCTGGACTTTGAGCCTCCCTCTGCCAATCACTAGCTGTGTGACCCTGGGCAAATTACGTAACCATTCTGTGTTTCAGTTTAGTAGGATGGGAGTGATCAAGTACCTCCCCAGAATTTCTGTGAGGACTAAGTGAGTTAGCATATGCAGTGGACTTGGAACAGTACTGGCTAACTGCTTTCCTCACTACCACCACCATTATCATTGAACATGTGAAGCCATAAATTTTTTTCATAAGCTAGGAGACAGAAAATTATTTTAGCCATAACCCAAAGGCCATATTCCATTGAGAAAAAGATGAAAAACTTCATATTTAAAACATCTACACCTGGGGAAAGAATGACGTATCATTAATGAGCAGGGTGCTGGAGGTGGCATCCTGAGTAGGCTGTGACAGTAATATTCTCATGGAAGATTAATAGAAACTGGGTAAGTACCCCAGGAGAATTTGTGTCAGTGTTTTCAATGTTATCTTGGTCTTTTTACTGTGGATTCATTTCCTGAGCCTGTGGTCACAAAACAGCCAGGCACAGTGGCTCGTGCCTATAAGCTTCAGCCTATGAAGCGGCTGGGGCTAGGGGTCATGGTTTGAGACCCGCTCGGGGCAACACAGCGAGACCTAGTCCCAAAAAACAGCTGGATGTGGTGGTGTGCGCCTATAATCCCAGCTACCTGGGAAGCTGAGGCTGGGGATAGCTTGAGTCTGTGGTACCCTGGGCAACATGAGCCTGCGGTTCCATGGGCAAAAATAGCAAAACCTAGTCTCAAAAAAACAAATTACCACAATTTGGTGCCTTCAAAGAACATAAATTTATGTTCTTCATTCAGTTCTGGAGGCTTGAAGTCCAAAAAATTGGAATAGCTATATCTACCTTTGTAGAAGAAAATAAAAAAAAATTTTTTTTAATTGCACTCTGTGCTTTGAAATGCATTTTATATACTGCAAATGGGCATCTAATTTTACTTTTTACAAAAGTATCAAACTTACCTCAAATCTTTAGATGTTCATCCTATAATTCTGTTCCTGAGTAACACTCTAGCTTAAAAAGTCTTCATTGCATAAAAGTGCATTGCATTAACGTCTTCATATGCATTAAAGTGTTGGTTATAGTAATAACTACAGTGACAACACATGAAAACAGCCTAACTGATGCAGGCAAATTGTTAAATAGAAAGTAATCTGTCAACACAGTGGAATATTTTGAATCCATGAAGATAGTGTATAGAAACATAAAAAAAATCTGTGACAAAAGTTTAAGTGCATAGGAAAGGATAAAAACAATCACATAGTATATTTTAAAATGTGCATGTAGTAAAAAATTAAAAAGACACTGACAGAGCTGGGCGTGGTGGCATGCCTGTAATCCCAGTGCTGGGAGGCTGAGGCCAGGGATTGCTTGAGTTCATGGGTTTGAGACTACTCTAGGCAATATAGCAAGACCTAGTCTCTAAAAAATAGCCAGGCATGGTGGTGCACGCCTGTAATCCCAGCTATCTGGGAGACTGAGGCTAGGGATCACTTGAGTCCGTGGGTTCAGGACTACCCCAGTCAACATAGCGAGACCTAGTCTCTTAAAAAAAAAAAAAAGACATTGACAGCAGTGTTAGCAGTGCTGGTCTTAGGAATTTAATCCCCCCCCCTTTTGGTTTATGTATGCATGTATTTATCACAAGCTGCACCAAACAACATTAACCAAGCAAGATTATTAACGAGCAAAAAAATGTCCCTAAGAGCTGTTCAGTCTACTGAACAGCTAGTTGAATGTTAGTTCTGTTTCTCCAGACCCTTCCACAGTGACATTCAAGCTTGTACTTGGATAAAAAGGGAAAAAAGGATGGTTTTCTTTCAGTAGATGAAGCACATGACCTGAAAGTGTGATCATTAGACTGATAGTTGGCATGGGCCATTCTGTTCCTCCAAAAATCAACCATTACTGGGATTTTATACTAACCCTCTGTGCCATTTTCTTATTTCTTACTAACTCCTTGGGGAAAGTTTTTAATTAAACTACAAAAACTAGTCTGGCTTTTAATTTTTTTCTAAATTCCTATAAAATCTTACATAAATAAATATAGGTAAATGGTTACTGGGATGCCTTCCCTCCTCTTCCCCCCGCCCCCTTGTGTTCACCCAGTCTCCACTCTCATTGTTCTTTTTTGGTTCATGTTGGGTTCATTGGTCCTTTGGTCTCTTTTTCTGTGGCTGTGTCCATTTGTCGCATGAGGAACTGTGTTCCAGGCCCATGGCACATTGTGCTTGATGGTTTGTGGTCCTTATCTTTGCATTGGGCACCCAGTCCATGTTCATTTGGGGTCTATCAGTGTCTTCTAGTTGCTGGCTCCAGTATGATCTCCTTGTCATTCCGCTATCTCCGCACCTCATTTCTCTGACCTCTGGCTTTGGGGATCCTTTCCCCCAGCCATTGTCAGTGAAGAGGTTTCTTGATGAGGGCAGGCATCCACTGATGGACCTTGCAGGTCATCTCTCCGTCTGTTTGCAGATTTGCTGTGGAGTCAATGCTCTGACTCTGCAGGCCCCCTCTCCCAAGGCTTGTTTCCTTGGGTGGCAAGTTCTATGTGGGGTTTTGATACATCAGCTTCCGGTGAAGCCATAGATGAAGGTCTGATAGGTCTTTACTGTTTCTCCATTCCAGCGTCTACTATATTTCTGAACGATCCTTGTTCTGTGTCCCACACACGTGTTTGTGCAGGCTCTTTTCTGGCCCCTCATCTGTTCTATGTCACTGTATGCTATTAGTCCTCCTGTGAGCTAAGTGGAGGGAGGGTGAAGCAGCAAGTGTGTCATCCTCCTTCCCTACCTCCCCCCCATTCTTGGATCAAGGATGGATCCAGTCTTGCCCGCGTGCTGGTCAGGTCCAGGGATCCCGGCCGGCCCCTGAGTCCCCCTTACCCACTAGGTTGACAGCAGAGGGGCCCAGTGGGTGCTGTATGGATGAGTGGGTGCTGTAGGGGCTGAGTGGATGCAGCCCCTGGCCTAGGTTCGCCAGCAGCTGCGGGCACCTGCCGATCAGGGCAGTCGCAGATCCCACATGTTCCATGTTAAAATTCTTAATATGCTACCCTTCAGCCACTTATATTTAAGAATTTATAGTTTTAGTTAGTTATGGATGAATTAAGTAATCTTAAAAACACTCATTTTTACCCAATTTACAGTAGATAAGAAAAATTATCTGTTTAAAACAGGTTTTTTATTTTGTTTTGTTTTTTTGAGACCAGATCTCGCTATGTTGCCTGGGGTAGTCCCAATCCTGTGGACTCAAGCAATCCCCAGCCTCAGCCTCCCAGGTAGCTGGGATTATAGGTCCTGTACTGGCTTAAAACAGGTTTTTTTTCTTTTTCACTTTTGATGTTTTAAAGGAGCATAATGCTAATAAATTTCATGGACTGCCCAAGAGGAAATTGTATTCTTTGATGATTCCTTTAATCAAAGGCATACCAACACCACACCCTTTACTTCTTTTAAGTTATGAATGTCTGTTTTCTAAAGAAGGATTAAATATGTTAAAAGTTATTTTTGTAGTCAGTCTGGTAACTACAGTGTTATTCGCACTTATTAGTTGGTGGGAGGGAAAGGGTAGTATTTGTCACTTAATGGTTTTTTAAATGTTATCACTCAGAAACCACTTTTTAAAAATTATGTTTAGTTCTATTAATTTATTTTGATAACTTGTTCACTTCATGAGGCTTAATTACAGGAAATAACTTTTAACTTTTTATTAAAAGTTATGAAAGTATGAAAAATATACCAATGATTTGTAAATGTAAGAATCTTTGCCCAGAGTTGAATCAGAAATTGCCAGTACTCTCAGAGCCCTCAGCATTCTCCTTTCAGTTATTACTGTGACCCTTCTCACACATAACTAGGAGATAATTTATTTCTTCTTTGCCAGTCTTTGAGAGTATTCACTCTTGCCGATTTCTAATTTAAATAATTACATAATTATTAATTGGATTTTTCTTTCTAATTAAAATACTATGTACATATGTTTTTATAAGTTCAGTAGTGTATAAATCTTGCAAAATATAGGCAACTTCCTATACTAGTTTTTCCTGCTCAAGATCTCCCTAGGGAGGTGATTTTTTTTTTTGCTATTTGCATACTTCCTTATTTCACAGTAAGTTATAGATTTTTTTTTTGGGGGTTAGTTAAATTCAGGTTTTATCTATTGACTTCTTTTATAGTAAATGAATATTTAACTCTCTTATACCAGCTTTTTGCTACTTCCCTGTTTTCCTACTGTATTGAAATTAATGTTTAATTTAAACAAATATGCTCTTTAACATTATATCGCTGTACATACAATATTGAAAATGTGGACATTATAGGATACTACATTGGAGGGGAGGCAACTTTTTTTATGATAATAGTGTTTGTTTCCATTTTTTTCTTATTCTTTTGTAAACCTCTTGTCTAAAATCCTTTTTTTTTTTTGAGACTAGGTCTCACTGTTTTTGCCTGTGGAACTACAGGCTCACGTTGCCCAGGGTACGACAGAGTCAAGCAATCCCCAGCCTCAGCTTCCCAGGTAACTGGGATTATAGGCACGTGCCACCACGCCCAGCTGTATTTTTTTGGAACTAGGTTTCTCTCTATGCCCCCATGGGACTCAAACCGTGATTCCTGGCCCCTGCCGCGGCTTCCTAGGCTACTGCTTACAGTCATGTGCCTCCATGCCCGGCCTCTTGTCTAAAATCCTTATCCCTCCTAGTCTCCTTATCCCCCACCATTGTTCTGGCTTTAACTCTAGATGCAGTCACTAACCTTTGCAATTATCTAATTCATTGGAATCTTCCAGGCCTGCTCTTTCGTAGAGGAGCTCTCCTTGCTAGTTCTGCTTCACTAGCTTCCACGATATCACTAATACAAAAACAACTGCTTCCACTCCTCTTCAAGCTTCTGCTCTCTTCTTGTGATTTCTGCATATGTACTAGGTAGAAATGCTTGTTACCTGCTTACCTACAGTACCCTTCACACATCCCCAGACACATGTACTTCACCAGCTTTTCCTCTCTCAGATGTCAGCAGTGCAGCACTTCATCTTCATTGGCAAAAAAGGCCAAAAATCTCTCCCCCACTATCACTTTATGTGAACTTTATCTCTCCTCCACTATCACTTTAAGTGAGAGGGCATTAGGGCCAACTGTGAAATCCCAGAAAAAAGCATTTAATGACTTTAGGATTCTTCCTTCGTACATTAGTAACTATCCAAAACATGTTAATCCTTGAGCACTTGAAACCAGTAGTACACATTTGTGTTGTTATTCTACATTCTGACTTTCATATTTAAAACCATGAGTAGAATTGGAGTCTAAATTTCATTACTTTCAGATTTAAAACTACACATGTGGGATGGGATTGCAATATAATTTTACAAACAAAGATAATATACCTTGTCCAGACTAGAGAAAAAGCACAAATGAATGTTCTCTTGTCTACTTTTATCAGTGTTTTTAATTAAGACCATAAGTCTGAGCCTACATTGCTAAAAGTGTTCAGGATCCGGAGGCGCCTCAGTTGTTTGGCTGCACTTCATGCATGAATCAGTTCTCTGAGGGGAGACTAAGCTCAGTATCACTCTGGTTGCATTTCTCTAACAACACTTCCTGAAAGGTGTGTTGACTTGGGCCGCAGTGCTATGTGCCAGGCACTATGTTACACACTTCTGGTAGAACTGGTGAAGTTTGGTCTTCTCCCTAGAAATGCGGGCATCCTGTCTCTTGGATGTTTACTCCTCCAGCTGTGCTCTGGGGACCCTCAACAACAGCATCACCTGGGAGCTAACATGTTAGAAATGGAGAAACTCCATCCAAGATGGCTGGACATCTCTGTCCAGAATGCTGCCTTTATCACAAGCTCCTGGGTGGTCCCAGTGATGTTAGTTGATGGATCATACTGAGTTGGAGTCTTAGAGCACTCTCCTTAAGCTTTTGTTTTGCATGGATCCCATTGTCTTTGCTCTTCCCACATCACAGAAGTGGTTGATTGAGGTTCATTTTCTGTCTCTTGGAAGCTACCATGAGATATAAATATGAGGTGGTATATCTCAAATAAATATGATTTGTGCATAATGATGTACCTGCCTTAGGGGGCTCAACTTAATCCTCCTATCAGATTTCTCAGAATCTAGGATAGAATAGTAAAGACTATTGAGAGCATGAAAACCAAGAATTTGCTAAGTGGTGAGCAGAGGAGATACTTTTTGGTTGCCCTATGTGTCTAAGGCAAATGCATTAGCAGTTTACTATTCAACAGTTGGGAAGGGCTGGGACTTCTTTAAGCAAAGCTAGAAAGTTATCACAACAGAACAGACAGAAAGTAACATGGCTTTGTTGAGAACATTCAGTCAGCTCAATTAGATATGACAAAAACTAGAGAGAAGTAAATCTAGGTTGATGCTCATGTTCTTGGTTTTAACACCATAAGAGGAGAGGGATTAGGGCCCTTTGTTACAGCTTTGGATAGATGGAATGTGAGGTGCTGTTGGGATGTGCCTGGTAGGTATTGAGGTGTTCGATCTTGGGGTTCAGGAGAGGCATCTGTCTGTAGACTTAGTAAAGTACTTGAAGCTACAGGTGATTCAGAGAGCAGAGGTCTCAGTGTGAAGGGAGAGGAGCACCGTATATAGGATCCTGTGCAAGAAGAGCCAGAAGGAGTTTGGCCATCTAGTGGGGGTGTCTATACACAGCTGAAGAGGGTGTTTCAGGAGAACTTAACTTCCATTTTTAAAAAGTAAAAGTGAGGCACCCTAACTGGACTAGCAAGGTGGTTTATTGTCATCATTGTTGATGGCTGCTCCTGGTTTATCTTTTTTTTTCATTGTCTGTTTATTTTTGGATTCTTTTTTTTTTTAAGGTTCTTACAATTCTGGTCAGAGCTGTGATTAATGGGATGATTGGTCGAAGTGGAGATGTTGCAACTAGCCTCAAGGGGAAGCTGCAGGAGTTATTTGGCAGAGTCACTTCAAAAGTGACAAATGATGGAGAGGTCTGGAGGCTGTATGCTCAAGTGTATGGAAATGGGCAGAGCGAGAACCCTGATGAAAATGAAAAGGTAAGTCCTTTGCTCACCCTATTCTTCTGTCTTTTGTTTGAGCTTATATGTAGTGGATCTGCTTTCTTTTGGTTGGAGGAAAAGTAATAATTAAAAAGATAAGGTTGATATCTTTTAATTTTGACTCAGTAACGTTGAATTGTGTATAATTTAAGACTTGTAAGCATTCATCTCCCTGATTTTTCCTTATATAATTATTTTGCTTCCTGCAAAAGGGTCTTTCTGGTCTGTTTCCCTACCACAACTGCAGTAGACAACTGGTTCTCATTTATTTACTCTGTACCCCTTTTCTGCAGGCTCTTTGTAAAGACCAAGGTAGATTTAGTGGGAATAAGGACAAAAGAGTGTTCAGATCCAAGATGGGGACTGTAAAAGGGGAAAAAAAGAAAGGGACTAGATAAGAATATTGAGAAGCATTTTTAAAGTCTGAGCATGAAGTCTAAACATAAAGTACAAAGGTTGCCTTGCCTCTTTTCACGTGAGTGGATCATGGGTTACATTCAAGGCATGCCTTTAGCTTCTTATCTTAGAACTTAAAGGTGCTCCCAGAGTTGCCAAGGTTGAAATCATTGTTTCATGTTCTTTACAAAACATCCAAAACAAATCAGAGGTACTCTTTGCATGAGTTTGGAATTAGCCACAGTTGAGTTTATCTATGGGATTCTTAGCTGTTTTCACCTCTGAGTCTACCAGCTGATTTCTGCCATTGCTATATCAGTTTGGAGAGCACATACCCATACACATGTAGTTTGAGAGCACATACCCATACACACTCCAAACTGATCCTCCATTTCTTCCTGAATTATGTGTTTTCTTGCATAAATGGAAGAGTACTCTGAATTCTCTGACCCGTGACAACTCCTCCAACAAGTTACAAGGATAGGTTGTTAAAGACTGTTTTAAATCTCTGAGTTTACACACCTACCAGTAATTTGGTAGTTTTCGTCAAGTTTATACCTCATTCTCAAAAGTGATCTCTTAAATTCATGTTTACAAATGTCGAGGAAATGTATATGCTTTTTATAGACTTCCAACCCTGTAAAACCTTTTGTTTTTCTGCTCACAGAGAAGTGTGTCTAGCGGATCCATTCATTTGATTCTTTCAGTTGGTTATTCCTGCTGGATGTGCATATATTCCCCTTCTTTGATCAGAGTTGTAGAGACTGCTTTGCAATCCAGATCCTGGTTTCTCAAGTTGAATTAGTTCCATGTGACTTCCAGCAAACAGTTTTGCAATGTGCATTCTACTTGGTATTCTGAATGTTGTTCTTTTTTTCCCCTCAGGCATTCCAGTTTCTCTCTAAGGCGTATAAGTGTGACACACAGTCCAGTTGTTGGGAGAAAGATATTACATCATTTAAAGAAGTGGTTCAGAGAGCCTTAGGACTTGCACATGGTATTTGATGTAATACTTGATATTATGTCATGTTTTCCTGTATTTCTACTGACTAGAATATTAGTGAAAAGTAAAGTTCCTTTACATATAAACTTAGGTTATTTCATCATGTTGAAATTGCTATCTTTAATTCAGCAAGCATTGGTAGATCAACTAGTTTGTGATAGACACTTTGGTGCAGCTAGAACAAACGAGATTTAAATTCTATTGGAGTAAGCAACAGGTATTAGAAGCTTGATGTAAAATGCCTCTGGGATGAGATTTAACCGGCACACCTTCTGTTGTATTGATACATCTTAAGGAAAACTACCACCTTTTCCTGTCACCTTATCCTTTCTTTTTAATGAATATTCATGGGAAATTAGAGATTTCTAGAGTACATGACAATATACAAAGAGCTATGGTATATATAAAAGTGGAGATAATGCTCCAATTCTATCTTTGGAGACATATAATGGGTGATATTTGAGGGGATGAATACACATAAAGTTCTGTGCCTGTTAGATGAATGTATTCCAGATAAATTCTATTTGCATCAATGAAAAATAAACCAGTAACACTTAATGCATTTTATATCTGTATTTGAATTTGGGTGTGTGATGCAGTTCAAATAAAATAATGTAGCAGTGTTCAGAACGGAATCACAAGGACTCTAAACCTATCCTAAAGTCATCCTCTAACTTCTGCAACTAGTAGTTAGAGCAAATCGGGAGCCAGTGAGAGATAATGTAAAGGCCAGAGCTTTCAAAGCAGGAGGTCTTAAGTTTAGGACTAGCTCAAGCATACACTGTTAGGTCACTATAGGTAAATTGCTTAGC
Source organism: Uropsilus gracilis (assembly GCA_004024945.1). NCBI lineage: Eukaryota > Metazoa > Chordata > Mammalia > Eulipotyphla > Talpidae > Uropsilus > Uropsilus gracilis. The sequence continues at coordinate 46,677 of PVHY01010162.1, forward strand.
TTTCCTAAGCCTTAGTGCCCTCACTGGTAAAGTGGAGATAATGGCTACCCATGACTGTTAACGAAAAATAAAGACATGTTAAACACTTCATAGTATCTCTTACATACAGTTTTAATGTTAATCCCTTACCTTTATATATTCCTTCCAGGGGAGGGGATCTGAGCTTCATGATAAGGGACTCAAAACTAAAAAGAGAAAAACAAAGAACAAGGATAAAACTTAACTTGCCTCCAAAGAAATCACTCATCAGTCAAACATTTAGAAATGGGCTTAGTAGTTAATAATTCTACTTAAGACCTTTGCTGTGGTTGACAAAAAAGATATAAATACTCTTTCCTGGACCACCTACTTTGTGACAGATAAGGTGGCAATGTTAAACTCTGACTGAAATTCAGTTTAGAAAAGGTTGGGGTGAGTGCTGAGAGACTGGTGGAAGAAGAGTTTTCTAAAGGGGCTAGGGTTTATGTGGCTTGTGCTAGTCTCATGCAAGTAGACTCAGAGAGACCAAGTCTTATACCTGTGGCCTTTGTAGATACTGTCTGTGTTTGGGGAAATTCATGCTAAGGTGCTTTATGTACGTAGTTATAATAGCTGCAATTAACTTTGAAGAATTTATCTTATCTCCTTCAGCTTGCCAACTCTGAGTTAGTCTGTGAACAGCTGGCTCTGCAGCAGTCAAAGCCAAATACTTGCTGTAATTACCAAGTGATGGTATTAAACCTGTCAAACAGAAATATGTAGGGTAAAGAACTACTCTGGGGAACATCTTAATTCTACACTGTAAACTTGGTTTTAAACTAATTTTGACACCAATTATTTTTCATCAGTGCTACAGGGCAACACAAGTACTTATTCATTCAGGCTTACTTTGGCTTCAGTGAATGTGTTGGTTCTCCATCCATGAGGTTGGCATATTTCTAAAGGTGTTTTAGATTCATGAAGCTAACTCCTTATCTTTTCCTTGTTGCTTTTGTTTATCAATGCTCATTTGAAGAATGAGCTGGGTCATTCTGCTATTCTGTTCTCTTGCTTAGCTTTTTTCCCAGTAGTGTTCTCCACCTCAAGCAATTCTGAAAAGGAAATAATACATTAAGGAAAATCACTTGATTTACTACCTGTCATGTTGCTCTTTTTAAGATTAGCCCATGCACTTCAGAAAGTTGACAATGCAGTCAATACTTAATGTTTGAGACCTTTCTATGACAGTGTTACCCTGTGTACCATTGTATTGTCTGGGGGTTTTCATGTGTTATTTCTGCTGTTCTGTTTTCTGGGAAAGGGTAGGCAAAAGTCTGTTCCTTTTTTGGTATCCAAGAACTTTCGAAAGTAATAGCTAAGTGTTTGAAAAAAGAATAACTAAACATTTTAATGTAGTCTACCTGGAGGAAGCACTGCTTTCTTGGAATTCCTGATGATTTGAAACATTATTTCTCTGTGTCTCAATCTGTAATGCCTTTTGGAAATGGGATTGGAGGACTGATACCTTGTGTTTGTATATTTTGTTCTATTTTTACTTTTCTCTGAAAGAAAATAAAAAATTCAGAAAAAAGTCACAGTTGTTCCTGATATAAATTTCTGTGACTTAAACAGTTCATATAACTCAGGCAAGACAGTTACAACTACATCTCAGGTAAACTGAGATGTAGTTGTAACAACCTACTATCTCAGGTAAACTGAACCTTTTGAGATTAACATTGCTGATTATTATGCATGCTCTCAGTCCTTCCCTGGGGTATTTTAAGCTTAATTATTATTCCAAACAAGGAATATCAAGCCTTCTTTTCACCAGCCATGGCATGGAACTAAGGACAAAAGCTTTTTGCTAGCACAATCAGCATCCAACCTTTTGATCTGAGTTTGTGTGTAGAAGGAGAGACATTTTCCATGCCTTGTTTAAGAGCTAGGATATTAAGTGAACTTTCATTGTTTAATGTAGAGTCTGCTTATTGGTTTGTTTGTAGTGAGCATAATTTAAGGGTACAAAAATGAGAACACATCAGTGGAGAGAGATTAGGCATCATACTTTTACAACTATTACTTGTTCTTCAAAATCTTAGTAGCACGGTTGTTCACCAGGGTGGATTATGCCACCTTTATAAATTCACATTTGGAAAATGTGTTCCTCAGAATCCTGAAGGTAGAGGTGTCAGGGAGAAGTGACCTAAGTTTCTCACCGTTAGGGACCTGGTAGAGTGGGAGGCCATTCTGAGAGGTGCTACATCTATTTTGTCCCTGTGGGCACCTTGTGTTCAGTAAGATTTTGTCTCCTTGCCTAGTTTCTTGAGAGAGAGGAGAGAGACTCTTCCCCACAATGCGTACCTTAGCAAAAATCAGCTATTTTCCTCAAAATCTTCTAGTTAGCAATAAAAAAGAAAGAATAGGGGGAGAATTATATACATACATATCAATCCTTTTACCAAAATAAAGACTTTTTTGGTAAAAATATTTCTGAAATGTGTTACTATAAAATCTTAAATTGTTTTTTTCACCTTTAAGTTGCCATTACCAATTTTAATGGATTCTCCTCCAACCCCCAACCCCCACCCCATATTTATCTTCCAGTGGCTATAAAGTGCAGTAAAAACAAATCCAGTCCCCAAGAAGCTGTACAAGTGCTTTCTTCAGTTCGACTCAATATACGGGGTTTGTTATCTAAAGCAAAGGTGAGATTGAAAGGAGAATTAATTAAATTGTTATATTGTCTTGGTGTCATTGGTATCATCTGACTGCTTTTAAATCACCTTTTGCATCACTGGTAATTTCATTTCTTTCTCAGATATACAGATGTGCTCTGTTGGTTCCCTTATCTCTGTGTAATGTTCTCTCCCCCCCCCCCCCCTTTTAAGACTAAGTCTTTGCTATGTTGCCCAGGGTTGTCTTGAACCCGTGGACTCAAGTGCTTCCTAGCCTCAGCCTCCCAGGTAGCTGGGATTACAGGTGTGGGCCACCACGCCTGGCTATTTTTTAGACTAGGTCTTGCTATGTTGCTGGGGGTTCTCTTGAACCCACTGACTCAAGTGATCCCTATACTCAGCCTCCCGGGTAATAGTGTGCCTTTAATATTTTTTTTATAAAATGGAATTTTTTCTGACATACTGAGTTTGCTAAAGTGAATTGCATTTAAAAAAAAATGTTTTCTTAGAACACTCAGAAAAAGTTAAAAATCATTTAACGGTTATATAGGCTTGCTTATGAGACTCTCTTGTCTTGCCAGGCCAGGGACTTCTTGGAAGTTAGCCACTGAGACTAGAGACTCACCTAAATGCATCTGTTACCCCAGGGCAGAGTGACTCATTAATCCTTAGCACCCTGTGCATTTATGTTGGACCTTGAGTGCTCTTGGTGAGAGTGCTGGTCAGTTGAGCATCTGGATACAGAACAAATTTGACCACTTACACGCTGCAGGATCCTCAGCAAACTGTTCATCCTTCTGTGCTTTAGTTTCTCTCTGCTTTGAAGTGATCTAGATTCATGATGATTTATAAGCATTATAATTCTTAGTAAAAACAAAATCTCGTCTGAAAGTCCTTATTTTCCAAAAAGGTATTTCTTTACAGATCACATTGCAGCAGTTCTTATGTCATTCTTATAAAATGCTGAACAAAGTGTGACTACACAGTAATGGGAAATATTTTTTTAATGATTTTATTATTTTTTTCAAATTGATTGCATATATATATTGCTATATTGCTATATATATGTATGTATGTAACATCGTTGTCTACCCTGAGGTTCTCCCACCACTTGTCACCCATGAACTTTTACTTTCTTGTGCCCATCCCTCCCCAGATTTCACCCCATCTCCCCCTCTCTTGCTCTTTGCTTCAGTTCCACTGACAGTCTATTAGTTTTATGTTTTACTTGAATGGGACACATCTTTAGAAAATATTTTTGGAGTTCTGCATTCAAATCTATGGTCTTTGCTCCAAAAATCACCTTGCAAAACTTTGTGTTTACCCTACTGGTAATACAATCTCTCAAAATATCTTTGATATTTCCCTTTTACAAGCTGTCGGAACAATTACTACATGCTCTCATTTGTGGTATTTTATGTTTATTTCATCTCACTTGTGGGTAGTGTTTTAAGGGTAAATTTGATTTTTGTTAACTAATCATGTAGTCAAATCTGATGAAAAAGATATGAAAAGGTAAGGTACTTTTCTGATTATATGCATACATACATGTGCACAATTCGGTCATAAAATCTGAAACTGATTTTCTTGGGTGCTAGTATAGCTCAGTAGGCACTTCCTAGAGAGATATTCCACAGTGTTTTAGCCATGGTAGCAATATAGTTGATCTTTGACCAGCTCAGGGATTAGGGGCACTGACTCCCTGAACAGTATGTGTATTACAACTTTTGACTACCCACAAAGCTTGACTAGCAGGTGCTGCTGTTGACTGGAGCCTGCTGATGCCATTAAACAGCCAGTTAACACATATTTTGTATATTTTATGTATTATCTACTGTTTGCTTACAACATACCAGAGAAAAGGAAATGTTACTGAGAAAATATATTTATGATACTGAACTGTATTTATCAGTCTCATAAGTTTGTCTACAAGATGAGTCATCTGTTAATGCATGTGTCAATATTGTTTTATGTAATACAAAAAACATTGTAGATGTTGTGTTACTAATAAATTTTCCAGTATTTTTATTTTAAAAAATGTATGTGTAATTGGACCCATCCAATTAAAACCCATGTTGTTCAAGCATCTGATATTTCAAAGTGTGTTGCAGTATGCCTCCCAAGGCAATTACTTTTAGAGGAAGAGGGCATGTATATTTTTTATTTTGCTGGGCATTTTTGTTTTTAACAAATCTTTATCATTTTTGTGCTGAGTTGTAAGCCATAATTAACTTTTAAGTAATAAAATGGGTATGACTTATATGAATTTAACTATGAAATGTATTTTTTTTTAAATTTTAAATACAGTGAATAGATCTGTTTTGTTTGGTTGTGTCCAAATGCGTTCAATGATGTTGAAATGAATAATGGTATTCAAATGATATTCTGCTTTGAAAAGCAGAGTTCATTTGTATTTACAGATTTAAGCATGTTGTTTTTATCCACTGTTTAATTATTGCAGCTTGTACATTTCCAGAACAAATACCATTGCTTTATACCCTTATGGTATTTACACGAAGGGATTTTTTAATACTGGACTCAGTATGTATTTTATTTTGAGGAGATTTTCATTGTTTTGATACTTTTTCTTTGTCCTTTATGTTGCAGCAACTTTTCACAGATGTGGCAAGTGGAGAAATTTCTGGAGAGTTAGCTGATGAAATAGCAACTATGGATGCTTTGGTAATGGAGCTCCAGGATCTAAGTAACCAATTTCGAAATCAGTATTGACCATTCTGGGACAGTTTCTGGAAAAAATGCTTTTACTTTTGGGAACATTTCTTATGCCTGTGTATCTGAAATAGAAGATATTAAATTTTTTAATGAATTTTTTTATGACTTATATTCTTGACTGATTTTTCCAAATGTTTGAACATTCTGAAGTAAGTTACATAGGCTTAGTTACAATTGAATTCGGTGTTTTTATTGTTGTTTAGGTATGTCAGTACAAAAAGCAAGAAAATTATAGTTTTCTTTTTAGCTTAAGATTTATTCTCTCAGCCTAATGTGAATTAGATCATTCTTTGGAAAACCTCAAATAGAGAAAAAATACAATAGGAAAAAAATATACTACAAGCTGTTTTATTGTCCAAAAATGATAAAAGGGGAGATTTAGTGACAGAAACCTTGGGCACTTTTTGAAATTTTTACATTTTTGTCAGAAAGCTATAGACTTGGCTAAATTAGAAATATGGGTATGGTGTAACAACTAAATCAGGAAAATGCAAGAAAATTGTGACATTACCCAAATATTGATCCCATCATTAGCCACTAGTAACCAAACTGGCCTTCCTCATTGTGGATTCCTCAAGATGGTTGTTTAGTTTCTGGGTGAAGACAGCTATAGATGGTGCATATTACAAAAAATACCCAAGTAAAATGTCTTCTTAGTAATGTCTGTGGAAACAAATATTGAAGGCAGCAGCTGAGCTTAATAATCTTGCTTCAAAAGGCACAGTGAGTAATTCTAAGGCCTGGCTTGCATTGCTGAATTTTGGGTCCCATGCTTCAGTCACTTGATCCTTGCTTTTTTCCATGTTCTTATTTATGAGATGTGAATATTTTCTATTCCTTTCTTTTTTGTGAGTTTCAACTGTTGTTGAAAATTTAAAAATACTTAATTTATCGATATAAGTATTCTGAACATTAAAAAACAGCTATTAAGAACGTTTGTCAATGAATTTTGGTTATAAACGGTAACTAGTGCTTTTCCCTTAACCATCTGCTTTGCTTTTCTATTATCAGCCTTAATGAAGAAAAAAAGTTGATTTTTTTTAAACCTTATCTATCAACAATAACTATGAGAAAGACCAAAAAATGAG